>ONZH01010656.1:0-32266 GCA_900303285.1 Rhinella marina
GGGGACATTATTACAGCAGAGGACCACTATGGGGATGGAGGACCACTATGGGGACATTATTACAGAGAGGACCACTATGGGACCATTATTACAGAGGACATTATGGGGACATTATTAAGCAGAGGACCACTATGGGGCATTATTACAGCAGAGGACCACTATGGGGGACATTATTACAGCAGACCACTATGGGGGACATTATTACAGCAGAGGACCACTATGGGGACATTATTACGCAGAGGACCACTATGGGGACATTTATTACAGCAGAGGACACTATGGGGGAATTATTACAGCAGAGGACCACTATGGGGACATTATTATTCATTATGCAGAGGACACTATGGGGACATTATTACAGCAGAGGACCACTATGGGGACATTATTACGGTAGAGGCCACTATGGGGACATTATTATGCAGAGGACCACTATGGGGGACATTATTTACAGCAGAGGACCACTTATGGGGACATTATTACAGGAGGACACTATGGGGAGGACCACTATGTGGAACATTATTACAGAGCAGAGGACCACTATGGGGGAACATTATTACAGCAGAGGACCATATGGGGGAACCATTATATTTACAGCAGAGGACCACTATGGGGAACTATGGGGGACATTATTTATGGCAGATGACCACTATGGGGGACATTATTAAAGCTTAGGACCACTATGGGGACATTATTACAGCTGAGGACCACTATGGGGGACATTATTAAAGCTGAGGACCACTATGGGGACATTATTACGGATGAGGACCACTATCGGAGTCGTTATTAAAGCTGAAGACCACTATGGGGGACATTATTACAGCAGAGGACCACTATGGGGACATTATTACAGCAGAGGACCACTTTTGGGGAACATTATTTACAGCAGAGGACCACTATGGGGGACATTATTACAGCAGAGGACCACTATGGGGGACATTATTATAGCTGAGAACCACTATGGGGGGACATTATTACAGCAGAGGACCACTATGGGGGGGACATTATTACAGCAGAGGGGGGACACACTATGGGGACAATTATTACAGCAGAGGACCACTATGGGGGCCATTATTACAGCAGAGGACCACTATGGGGACATTATTACAGCAGAGGACCACTATGGGGACATTATTACAGCAGAGGACCCACTATGGGGGACATTATTACAGCAGAGGACCACTATGGGGGACATTATTACGGTAGAGCACCACTATAGCGGACATTATTACGGCAAAGGACCACTATAGGGGACATTATTATGGCAGAGGACAACTATGGGGAACATTATTAAAGCTGAGGACCACTATGGAGGACATTATTACAGTAGAGGACCACTATAGGGGACATTATTACGGCAGAGGACCACTATGGGGGACATTATTACAGTAGAGGACCACTATGGGGACATTATTACGGTAGAGGACCACTATAGCGGACATTATTACGGCAAAGGACCACTATAGGGGACATTATTATGGCAGAGGACAACTATGGGGAACATTATTAAAGCTGAGGACCACTATGGAGGACATTATTACAGTAGAGGACCACTATAGGGGACATTATTACGGCAGAGGACCACTATGGGGGACATTATTACGGTAGAGGTCCACTATGGGGGACATTATTATGGCAGAGGACCACTATGGGGGACATTATTACGGTAGAGGTCCACTATGGGGGACATTATTACAGCAGAGGACCACTATGGGGAACATTATTACAGCAGAGGACCACTATGGGGGACATTATTACAGCAGAGGACCACTATGGGGGACATTATTACAGCAGATGACCACTATGGGGGACATTATTACGGTAGAAGTCCACTATGGGGGACATTATTACAGCAGAGGACCACTATGGGGGACATTATTACAGCAGAGGACCACTATGGGGGACATTATTACAGCAGAGGACCACTATGGGGGACATTATTAAAGCTGTGGACCACTATGGGGAACATTATTACAGCAGAGGACCACTATGGGGGAAATTATTACAGCAGAGGACCACTATGGGGGACATTATTACGGCAGATGACCACTATGGGGGACATTATTAAAGCTGAAGACCACTATGGGGGACATTATTACAGCAGAGGACCACTATGGGGGACATTATTACTGCAGAGGACCACTATGGGGGACATTATTACAGCAGAGGACCACTATGGGGGACATTATTACAGCAGAGGACCACTATGGGGACATTATTACAGCAGAGGATCACTATGGGGACATTATTTACAGCAGAGGACCACTATGGGGGACATTATTACGGCAGATGACCACTATGGGGGGACATTATTAAGCTGAGGAACACTAATGGGGACATTATTACAGCTGAGGACCACTATGGGGGACATTATTAAAGCTGAGGACCACTATGGGGGACATTATTACAGCAGAGGACCACTATGGGGGACATTATTAAAGCTGAGGACCACTATGGGGACATTATTACGGCTCAGGACCACTATCGGGGTCGTTATTAAAGCTGAGGACCACTATGGGGGACATTATTACAGCAGAGGACCACTATGGGGGACATTATTACAGCAGAGGACCACTATGGGGAACATTATTATAGCTGAGGACCACTATGGGGGACATTATTACAGCAGAGGACCACTATGGGGGACATTATTACAGCAGAGGACCACTATGGGGACATTATTACAGCAGAGGACCACTATGGGGGCCATTATTACAGCAGAGGACCACTATGGGGGACATTATTACAGCAGAGGACCACTATGGGGACATTATTACGGCTGAGGACCACTATGGGGGACATTATTACAGCAGAGGACCACTATGGGGGACATTATTACAGCAGAGGACCACTATGGGGGACATTATTACAGCAGAGGACCACTATGGGGGACATTATTACGGTAGAGGACCACTATAGCGGACATTATTACGGCAAAGGACCACTATAGGGGACATTATTATGGCAGAGGACAACTATGGGGAACATTATTAAAGCTGAGGACCACTATGGAGGACATTATTACAGTAGAGGACCACTATAGGGGACATTATTACGGCAGAGGACCACTATGGGGGACATTATTACAGTAGAGGTCCACTATGGGGGACATTATTACAGTAGAGGACCACTATGGGGGACATTATTATGGCAGAGGACCACTATGGGGGACATTATTACGTAGAGGTCCACTATGGGGGACATTATTACAGCAGAGGACCACTATGGGGAACATTATTACAGCAGAGGACCACTATGGGGGACATTATTACAGCAGAGGACCACTATGGGGGACATTATTACAGCAGATGACCACTATGGGGGACATTATTACAGTAGAAGTCCACTATGGAGGACATTATTACAGCAGAGGACCACTATGGGGGACATTATTACAGCAGAGGACCACTATGGGGGACATTATTACAGCAGAGGACCACTATGGGGGACATTATTACAGCAGATGACCACTGTGGGGGACATTATTACGGTAGAAGTCCACTATGGGGGACATTATTACAGCAGAGGACCACTATGGGGGACATTATTACAGCAGAGGACCACTATGGGGGGACATTATTACAGCAGAGGACCACTATGGGGGACATTATTACAGCAGATGACCACTATGGGGGACATTATTACGGTAGAAGTCCACTATGGAGGACATTATTACAGCAGAGGACCACTATGGGGGACATTATTACAGCAGAGGACTACTATGGGGGACATTATTACAGCAGAGGACCACTATGGGGGACATTATTACAGCAGATGACCACTGTGGGGGACATTATTACGGTAGAAGTCCACTATGGGGGACATTATTACAGCAGAGGACCACTATGGGGAACATTATTACAGCAGAGAACCACTATGGGGAACAATATTACAGCAGAGGACCACTATGGGGGAAATTATTACAGCAGAGGACACATTATTATGGCAGATGACCACTATGGGGGACAATTATTAAAGCTGAGGACCACTATGGGGAACATTATTACAGCTGAGGACCAATATGGGGGACATTATTAAAGCTGAGGACCACTATGGGGACATTATTACGGATGAGGACCACTATCGGAGTCGTTATTAAAGCTGAAGACCACTATTGGGGACATTATTACAGCAGAGGACCACTATGGGGACATTATTACAGCAAGAGGACCACTATGGGGAACATTATTACAGCAGAGGACCACTATGGGGGACATTATTACAGCAGAGGACCACTATGGGGGGCCTTATTACGGCAGAGGACCACTATGGGGACATTATTACGGCTCAGGACCACTATCGGGTCGTTATTAAAGCTGAGGACCATATGGGACATATTACAGCAGAGGACCACTATGGAACATTTTACAGCAGAGGACCACTATGGGGACATTATTACAGCAGGACACTATGGGGACATTATTACAGCAGAGGACCCACTATGGGGACATTATTACAGCAGAGGACCACTATGGGGGACATTATTACAGCAGAGGACCACTATGGGGGACATTATTTACAGCAGAGGACCACTATGGGGCCATTATTAAGCAGGGACCACTATGGGACATTATTACAGCAGAGGACACTATGGGGGGCATTATTACAGCAGAGGACCACTATGGGGGACATTATTACAGCAGAGGACCACTATGGGGACATTATTACAGCAGAGGACCACTATGGGGGACATTATTACAGCAGAGGACCACTATGGGGGACATTATTACAGCAGAAGACCACTATGGGGGACATTATTACAGCAGAGGACCCCTATGGGGGACATTATTACAGCAGAGGACCACTATGGGGGACATTATTACAGCAGAGGACCACTATGGGGGACATTATTACAGCAGAGGACCACTATGGGGGACATTATTATGGCAGATGACCACTATGGGGGACATTATTAAAGCTGAAGACCACTATGGGGGGACATTATTAAAGCTGAGGAACACTAGGGGGAACATTATTCCAGCAGAGGACCACTATGGGGGACATTATTACAGCAGAGGACCACTATGGGGGACATTATTAAAGCTGAGGACCACTATGGGGACATTATTACAGCAGAGGACCACTATGGGGGACATTATTACAGCAGAGGACCACTATGGGGGACATTATTACAGCAGAGGACCACTATGGGGAACATTATTACAGCAGAGGACCACTATGGGGGACATTATTACAGCAGAGGACCACTATGGGGGACATTATTAAAGCTGAGGACCACTATGGGGACATTATTACAGCTGAGGACCACTATGGGGGACATTATTAAAGCTGAGGACCACTATGGGGACATTATTACGGCTCAGGACCACTATGGGGCCTTATTAAAGCTGAGGACCACTATGGGGGACATTATTACAGCAGAGGACCACTATGGGGGACATTATTACAGCAGAGGACCACTATGGGGAACATTATTATAGCTGAGGACCACTATGGGGGACATTATTACAGCAGAGGACCACTATGGGGGACATTATTACAGCAGAGGACCACTATGGGGGACATTATTACAGCAGAGGACCACTATGGGGCCATTATTACAGCAGAGGACCACTATGGGGACATTATTACAGCAGAGGACCACTATGGGGGACAATTATTACAGCAGAGGACCACTATGGGGGACATTATTACAGCAGAGGACCACTATGGGGGCCATTATTACAGCAGAGGACCACTATGGGGACATTATTACAGCAGAGGACCACTATGGGGGACATTATTACAGCAGAGGACCACTATGGGGACATTATTACAGCAGAGGACCACTATGGGGGGCATTATTACAGCAGAGGACCACTATGGGGGACATTATTACAGCAGAGGACCACTATGGGGGACATTATTACAGCAGAGGACCACTATGGGGGACATTATTACAGCAGAGGACCACTATGGGGAACATTATTACAGCAGAGGGCCACTATGGGGGACATTATTACAGCAGAGGACCACTATGGGGGACATTATTTCAGCAGAGGACCACTATGGGGGACATTATTACAGCAGAGGACCACTATGCTTGTGCCACCACTTGTGCCAAAATTGACAGGGTTTGGCAAGATCTCTGGACCTGAGAGGGACAGGCCCTCACTGCTCAAAAACTCATTGGATTCATATAAATCAATTCACTCATCACTATTAGGCTCCATTCACACATCCGGATTTTGTATCCGCATCCGTTTCCGCAATTTCGGTCAATTTTGAGGATAGGATGCAGATCCATTCATTTCAATGGGTCCTGAAAAATTGCGGACAGTACACCGTATGCTGTCCGCATCCGTGTGTCCGTTCCAACTGTCCGCATAAAGAAATCCACCTGTCCTACTTCTATCCCGATTTTGCGGTCCGTAGCTCAATACAAGTCTATGGAACCTCCAAAAATGCGGAAGGCATGCGGAAAGGCATCCGCATGTCATCCGCATTTGCGGATTCCGGACCAGGAGGGTAGAAAAAAAAAAGATTTGATTCCTCCGGATCCGCAAAAAATGGATGACATACGGATGTATCCTTTACTGTTTTTTGTGGAAAAACGGAGTGGGTGTGTTTGAGTTTTTTGCGGAAAAACTGATGTGCACAAATACGGACGTCTGAATGAAGCCTTACTGAGATATCAAGTTGATATGTTTAATTATCTTTTAAAACTTTTGCAAATTAAAAAGTGTAAAAAATATAGAAAAAATATTTTTAATATTTCAGTTTTTTTCAGATGTGACAATACAAATTCTGCTTATATTTTTAATAGATTAGATTTTTTTATTTTATTTTATTTATTTATTTATTTTTCTTTTCTTAGACATTTTTAAGACTTTACTGAATTGGTTTTTACTTCTTTTAGTCCTCTTTGGGACTTTTACCTGGCATTCTGTTACACCCTGCCAGAGGTGAAGTAGAGGCTGGCATATAGTAAGCCCCCAAATGCCCTGACAACTACTTGGCGCCCCACAGTTGAGTTGGTGGGATGGTGATCAGAGGACAGAGGATTGACTGCAGCATCTGATGGGATAAAGTGCCAGAATATGAGTTATAGCTAATTCCAGCAGTGGGGGGCAGGGCGTCTTTCATATACCTCAGCTGTCACCCACAAGAGATGACGCTGATCCCAGCAGTGGGGGGCAGGGTGTCTGCCATATACTACAGCTGTCACCCACAGGAGATGGTGCTGAACCCAGCAGTGGGGGCAGGGCGTCTGCCATATACTACAGCTGTCACCCACAGGAGATGGTGCTGAACCCAGCAGTGAGGGGCAGGGCGTCTTTCATATACCGCAGCTGTCACCCACAAGAGATGATGCTGATCCCAGCAGTGGGGGGCAGGGCGTCTTTCATATACTACAGCTGTCACCCACAAGAGATTATGCTGATCCCAGCAGTGGGGGGCAGGGCGTCTGCCATATACTACAGCTGTCACCCACAAGAGATGACGCTTATCCCAGCAGTGGGGGCAGGGCGTCTGCCATATACTACAGCTGTCAGCCACAGGAGATGATGCTGAACCCAGCAGTGGGGGCAGGGCGTCTGCCATATACTACAGCTGTCACCCACAAGAGATTATGCTGATCCCAGCAGTGGGGGGCAGGGTGTCTGCCATATACTACAGCTGTCACCCACAAGAGATGATGCTGATCCCAGCAGTGGGGGGCAGGGCGTCTGCTAATATACTACAGCTGTCACCCACAAGAGATGATGCTGATCCCAGCAGTGGGGGCAGGGCGTCTGCTATATACTACAGCTGTCACCCACAAGAGATGATGCTGATCCCAGCAGTGGGGGCAGGGTGTCTGCCATATACTACAGCTGTCACCCACGAGAGATTATGCTGATCCCAGCAGTGGGGGGCAGGGCGTCTGCCATATACTACAGCTGTCACCCACAAGAGATGGTGCTGAACCCAGCAGTGGGGGGCAGGGCGTCTGCCATATACTACAGCTGTCACCCACAAGAGATGGTGCTGAACCCAGCAGTGGGGGGCAGGGCGTCTGCTATATACTACAGCTGTCACCCACAAGAGATGATGCTGATCCCAGCAGTGGGGGGCAGGGCGTCTGCTATATACTACAGCTGTCACCCACGAGAGATTATGCTGATCCCAGCAGTGGGGGGCAGGGCGTCTGCCATATACTACAGCTGTCACCCACAAGAGATGGTGCTGAACCCAGCAGTGGGGGGCAGGGCGTCTGCTATATACTACAGCTGTCACCCACAAGAGATGATGCTGATCCCAGCAGTGGGGGGCAGGGCGTCTGCTATATACTACAGCTGTCACCCACGAGAGATTATGCTGATCCCAGCAGTGGGGGGCAGGGCGTCTGCCATATACTACAGCTGTCTCCCACAAGAGATGGTGCTGATCCCAGCAGTGGGGGGCAGGGCGTCTGCCATATACTACAGCTGTCACCAACAGGAGATGGTGCTGAACCCAGCAGTGGAGGGCAGGGCGTCTTTCATATACCACAGCTGTCTCCCACAAAAGATGGCGCTGATCCCGGCAGTAGGGATAGGATGTCTATCATATACTACAGTTTTCACCCACAAGAGATGATGCTGATCCCGGCAGTTGGGGCAGGGCGTCTGCTTAATATACTACAGCTGTCACCCACAAATGATGGCGCTGATCCCGGCAGTGGCGGCAGGTGGTCTACCATATACTACAGCTGTCATCCCCCAAGCGATGAGCAGCAGCTCTTGTATACAGTCTCCATTACCACAGTCTTTCCTGTCTGTCCTCTCTGTACTTCATGTCTCCTCATGAACTCCATTCCTACAGAGATTCAGCTGAAGATCTTAACAACTGTGTTCAGGATCATAATCCCTGACAAGCAGAGCAGAGAGGAGGATGAGGCAGCTCTTTACCTCAGTGTTGTGAAGTAAGGTTTTGTGTGCACTAATAGGACGGCGGCCATTTTATTTCCTCTGATTATTGCTCCCCAGACAAAGGTAGTCATTATAACTAATAAGAAATATTTGGGAATATATTTATAATAAAGTAATATTTAAGTATTTTTATTTCCTTAATTCCCGGAGAACCCCTTAAAAGAGTAACTAAACTTTATATGAACTTTTAATATGATGTCCCTAATGCCCTAATGCAAGTTTTTCTAATATATTTTATTAATTAATTTTCTATTTTTATGACACTTTTACTTCCCTAAAGTGCACCATTCCATGTGCACTTAAACCTCAGTTCTCTGTACACCACGACTGCTCAGCAGTGTACGGAGTATGGAGTACACATTTTATCAATGGGATCGCAGTAGCGCTGTGAGTTACTTGCAGGAGCAGCAATATGCTCCCCGGAGGATTACTAACTCCTGGTACCCTGTACCTATGTACTGTGCCAGGATTAGCGGAGAGGGCTCCTGCTTCTCTCTGCTCTGTTAGGCTAAGAGAACTGCATGTCAGCACTTGGTTTAGCGGAGCAGGGAGAAGCAGGAGCCCCATCCTCTGAGCTAATCCTGGCATAGTACATGGGTACAGGGTACCTCCAGCAATATGCGCCCCTGCCAGTACTCACAGTACTTCTGCGACTCTATTCATAAATGTCATGCCCATACTCTGTACACCGTTCAGCAGTCAGCGGTATACAGAGAACTGAGTTTTAAGCACACAGAGAATGGTGCACTTTAAGGAGGAAAAACTGTAATAAAAATACAAAATTCACTAATAAAGTATATTAGAAAAAAATTCATTAGGCAGAATATATCAAAAATTCATATAAAGGTTTAGTTACTCTTTATCTACATGGAACTCTGCCCCAAAAAATCTGCTTCTCTTCACACATGTATGTCTGTGAACCGAAGCCACGATCAGAGATGAACGCAACCAGGGTTTCCAACCGTACAGAAATTTCTAGAAGGTCCATAAAAATAGGCAAGTTTTTCCTGTGTCCAATAAAAAATAGATGTGTCTGTGATTTTTTTTATTTAGGCTGGTGGTGCTTGACTACATTATTTGGGTGGTAATTTTGTTTTCAGCTGACAGTAACTGCTGGGGATGAGCCATAGTATTTGGGTGACTGCACACAGTGAGAATTATCCACTTTTTTTTTTATGCGTTGATTTTGTGTGGAAAAACCAGAGCATAATACAGCACAGTACTGACACATCTCATGTACAATCTGCTCTTCTTTGACCTGTTGTGCAGAAGTTTAAACTGTTTGTGAGATTCCGGCTCTTCTGTAGATGGTTTTCCCCTAGACTTCAATGGGGGTTTATTCACATAAATCTGCAGAAAAAAAAACACATCAAAACCGCTATAACTAGTGCGGTGTTATGTGTTTTTGTGCAGTTTGGTGCAGATTTCTTACATATTTCATGCAGATCCACGCTGTGTGCAGGAACCCTTTCTGTTTTATAGTAGAGCTCCCGACCTCAGGATTGGTGATCGTCCCACTGACCAGAACCCACCGATCAGAAGGTTATGGTATATTGTAACTATAGACCATAGCATAAGAAGATGGGAATATCACTTTAAAAATGAGCTCTTCCACTATCCCCCAAAAATATCAGCGGTAGAGATTGTGATATAGAAGATCCATCCATTGTGGTCACCTCTGATCAGCTCTAGCTCTGGACAATATTCTACACTCACCGGTTACATTCACATAAGGCTGGATATCCTGATAGATTAACTTTTGGGATCCATCTTCATATCTGAAAAAATATCTTCCCTCATCTGTAGGCAATGGATCTTCTATGGAATATGAGCAGTCTCCTCTGGACACATTTCCGGTCAGGAAGAAGCCTCCATTATCTGTCTGATGTTCAAAATTATTTTTAAAAGCAACAGGGATTCCACGTTCATTGTGGAGGTAATACCATATACCAGTGGTAGATATAGATAACTGTTTATTACTGGGTACGGTAAATGAGCAGGGAACATGAACACAGAGACCACGCTGCACCATCACCGATGGACTTGTATGTATATTGTATCCAGGATCCAGTTCACAGACAGAACCTGTATAAGAAAAGACAGGGATCAGTAGGAGAATTACCTTATTAGCTGAATGTACTGTAAGAACAAATCAAAATGCTTTAATGATTTTTTACATTTCTGATTTTATTTTTCCGTTCGCATAGGCGTATAAGTTTTTGTTTTTCTGCAGGACAAGTTGTACTTTCTAATGGCGCCATTTGCTAATTACCATTTAATAGCTGATCTCGGCATCTGACAGTAAAATAAAAAAAATAAATGCATGCAACACTTTTTTTTTCCCCATATAAAAAAGTGGATCTCAGACGGAAATGGCTCAAACGGATGACAACTGACGCAACAGAAAAGAAAGAAAACAAAACAAAAATAAAAACAAGTTACTCCGTGTGCATTGCGTTTCCGTAAGTCTGTTCCAACAGAAAATAGAACACGTCTTATTGTGCACATTACGGACAAGGATATGACTGTTCTATTAGGGGCCAGCAGTTCCGTTCCACAAAATACGGAATGCACACGGACGTCATTCTTATTTTTGTAGATTCGATTTTTGCAGGCAGGAAAATACATACGGTCGTGTGCATGAGCCCTAAGAGAAACTTCTTGTATCACATGTCACTTGGTTGTTACAAACGTGGCAAACATTCCAACTATATTACACAAACCAAATATTTTACATCGTTTTCTATAAACACCGAAAATATATAATTGAGCTCCACACTTGTATCGTGATAATATAAATATTTTATTTTGTTATTAAACATACAAAATTATTAAAACCGTATTGTATCACGTAGCAGAGGGCCCCACAGGTGGGGGGGACATAAAAGGAAGAAGATCGTTTTCTATGCAAAAAAATCTTTTTTATGCGATACCACACGTGCTATTTATGTAGTTTGTTGTGATCACTGCCAGGTACAGTATGTGGGTCAGAACAGTCAGGAAACGCGTAGCATTTGCAACTAGGAATTTATCAGGTGCAGCTAAACATTTTGCTTATACCTATAATGGCCGCGTTAGTTTTTATAACCCGTACAATACCAGCGCCGTACAGCTACACTGAGCTGATCAGGTGGACACAGGAACTGTCCACTCTGTACTTCATGTCTACCATTAAGCTTTATTCTTGATCATAATCCCTGACAAGCAGAGCAGAGAGGAGTATGAGGCAGCTTTTTACCTCAGTGTTGTGAAATAACTTGTGACTAGGACAGGTTTTGTGTGTAATAATAAGAGAGCGGCCATTTTGTTTCTCCTAATCATTGTTTCCCAGACAAAATGAGTCATTCTAAGGCTACTTTCACATTTGCGTTTTAATATTCCGGTATTGAGTTCCGTCATAGGGGCTCAATACCAGAAACTGAACTGAAGACAACGGAATGCTCCTAGAAGCTCTCCGGTCTGGGCATCCGAACCAAGACGGATCCGTCCCCATTGACTTGCATTGGGGGTCATGACGGATCCGTCTTCCTGCAATTTCCCCTCCCTCCAGCAGGTGGCGCTGTGGGTAAACTTACCCTTGTGCGCTCCGTCCTCCTCCTCGTCGCTGGTCAGGTCGGGAGCTGCTGGAACAGGTAAGTGTCTGTGTATGTTTATGTGTCTGTGTATGTTTGTGTGTCTGTGTATGTGTGTGTATGTGTATGCGCTGCGCCGGCCCCACACGTGTACCAACGGCAGCACAGATCCGGCAGCTCCCTTCACAAGCCGGATCCGTGCTTCCGCTGGTGTGAAAGAGGCCTATCTAATGAAAAGTATTTAGGAATACATTTATAATAAGGTAATATTTAACTATTTTTTATTTTCTTAATTTCTGGAGAAACCCATTAAGGTGGAAAGTGGCTCAGTACTGAAGGGGTTAAGCAAGCGTGTCAAACTCATGGCCCTCCAGCTGTTGCAAAACTACAACTCCCTGATACCTGTAGGATGTCGGAGCATGATGGACGTTGCTGCTTTTTAACAGTTGGATGTAGGAGGTACATATGTGGCGCTGTATTACACTATATGTTTATAGCGCTGTGTGTCATGTTTTCCAAGTCTTTAACAGGAGGGCTGGAGGGAAGGGTTTAATTTTTTTGTTTGGTTCAGGTTCTCAGATATTTTTAAAAGTACAGTTGGGGGATGAGGGATAACTACAACATGAAAGTCATGAGCTGCCACTGCCAGACCTGGAAACTGCACATGTTTTCTGCTGTGGGGGTCTGGTGCATGACTAAATCATACACTGCTTTCCGCTGCTCATACAGACGCTTGGGCATGTGTGACGTTGAATCCCAGTTAGTTGGAATTTTGCAGATTAAGTGGTGGAGCTGCACACCATTCTGACCTGGCATCTCTTCCTCACCATTTGAGATTCGGCTGAAAAGAGGAAGAGTCTCCTGGACCTTGACAGCACTTTGCGCAAGCCAGTGCAGGGAGCCATGCAGGGACCATATGTTAATTGCCTCAGCTTCAGGGCGACCAGGATGTTGTGCCCATTGTCGCTGGAGCCTAGCGCTGTTGAAGTTCGTGGGATGACAGCCAGCGGGATGTTTGTTGCTCCATGTACTGTAACAATTGCTCACCAGTGTGGCTATTCTTGCCTAGGCCGATCAGCTCAAACATGGCATGGCAATGCTTAACTTGACACATGTTAAAAGAAATATGGGGAGTGAGAGTGACGCTGTGTCCTACCGCTGTTGGAGATGGGACAATGTCCAGGAAAGAGGAGATGATAAGTGCCTCCTGTGGGAGCCAGCCTGATGAAATGGTAGCAAGGGG
The DNA here is from genome assembly GCA_900303285.1 of Rhinella marina. Taxonomy (NCBI): domain Eukaryota; kingdom Metazoa; phylum Chordata; class Amphibia; order Anura; family Bufonidae; genus Rhinella; species Rhinella marina. The sequence continues at coordinate 13,707 of ONZH01010656.1, forward strand.
GTAAAAAGGACCCAACCATGTTTCTCGAGTGCTGCGTCTCCACTGCCGCAAAAACAAAAAAAAAAATCAAGTGGCTGTAAAAGACATCTATCTACCCTGCCCCTAACAGCTGCTCCACGTGTCCACCTTGGAGTGCAGCTTGACACACAATGAGAATCACAAGGTGTGGCCTGCCTTCTCTGCCATGTGAGAGTACAAGGCACTAATACAATGGCACAGCTGCGATTGCACCTCCAGCAACATAGCCATGTGGGGGTTCAGCTTGTAGACAGAAAATTGTAGGTGGAGAAAAGGCTTTTCATTGCCAAAAATGTCATTATAGATGTCTCAAGATGAAGTCGAGGACAAGTTAGAATCATAGCGGGAGAAGAAGGTGATAATGACAAAGATCTCATATTGCTTGGGGATGTGCGTTGGCTGCCACAAAGAAGAAGAAGGACAGACTTGTTTTTGATTTCAGATGCCGATCAGTTGTATTTTCCCAAAAGATTCGGTGATGCCGTTTCATGTGATGCAGTAGAACTTTGGTACCTATGATTGTGTTTGAACTCCCAATAGCCTTTTTTAAATCCTGCAGATATTGTACATGGCTGTGCTTTTGTGTGCCCACCTCGTATTGAAAAAAATGCCATACTGGAATTGCTTGCACAGATATACAGGCAGCTGAGCTCGGCTTAACTCTGGCAAGTTTTGGACCTAACCCACCCATAGTGTCAATGGGACTACTAGATCCCAAAATAGACGTGGCCCTGGCTATTTTTTGGGAAGTATGTCTCCTCTGCAATTTATTGGCACCACCCCCCTTCTCCACTGATGTTGCCTCCTCCTCAGCACCCATATCCAGCTCCCAGGTACTGTCTAGCACTCAATCAATTATCTGAGTCCTCACCCTCCCTGCCGCTTTTATGAGACTGTAAGATATTATGTTCTCCTGGACCTCTTCCCCAACCTGCAGCTTCCCCAACTGCCACTGTTGCTGCCCCCACCTCCAATGTGGCTACAGGTGCCACTATTACCACCACCATCAATGCATGGGGTCCCCACCTCCTTCCAAACCTCCTCCTCAGGGCAGATCAACAATGTCCTCTCCGTGCAGCAGGAGATCCACCATCACAAACACCAGCAGCACCACGACCACGGCTACGTCCCCTTGTTGATGCGCTCCTCATTTTCTTACAGTCACCCACAAAATTGACTGCAGTTTTTTTCACCAAAAAATGTTGTATGTCTCACCCACAAAATTAACAGACTGATTAACTATTATATTTCCCTGCCATTGGGGCAATGGAGTAGGATTGCACTGAAAAAAAATCAGGCCACCCTTAGACTGAACAGAACAATTAAGTATGGTATTTCTGTCTCAGTGGTGCAGAGGAGCTATATTGCACCCATCAGTAATGACTACAGGTTACCAGCGCACTGTTGAAAACTAATAAAGGCCTAACCTTCTCCCTGCCTGCGGCAGTGTCCTGTCCCTACACTGGTCAGAGCAGAATGGCGGTGTCCCATGTGATCCAGCATTTATGCATGCAGGGTCACATGGTGTACCAGCCAATGGCTTCCAAGTGTCCACAGCTTAAATGCTTGTTGATTGACTGCTCTGCAGCATTTCAACAAGCTTTATTTAAACTATGAACTTTGGCACCAGAATCTGTGTTCAGGTACAGTACCCGGACACCAAATCTCTGATACAGTCCCGAACGTGGCGGTCCGGGTTCACTCATCACTAGTGGCAGAATATTATTTAACAACATCCTTCAACTCTTTCAATTTATTGCTGTCACATGGAATATCTCCGGACCTTGCATACAGCCAGACAGATGGTAGTAGTAGTGCACAGATGGCTGGAGAGAATGACTGTGTTCTGTGTTCAAGAAAGGGACACCCCCTATGAGGTCCAGATGCTGTAATAGGGCCATGTAGACCTGGGTTGTCTTCACAGTCAATCCTGGCACTTTTGCATTTAGAAAATGGAGATGTGGGAGAATTTCTTTACATAGAGCATTACCATATGTCTCACTCCTTTTTCTCTAAGTTACAAATATTTTAAAGAGAAAAGTTACATAATAACATATGGAGTAATATACCACATATAGTGACTATAAGATACTTACTGCTCCACAGCTGGGAACCAATCAAAACTAAAGCCAATAGATAATACATGACATGTTTTTTATTCCCCATATTCTTTGTTACGTTGTATTCTCTAGGACCTAGAGGAAAATATATATGAAAGTAAATACTAAGAATAACATGAGAGCAGATATACTGTAAACATGATTATATAGGTGATCAATATATGATACATTTACAAGTATAGCAGTGATGCAGTTTACATTCATTCATGTTTCCAGAGTGCAGTTCGTTTTTGTTTTTTTTTTACTACTTTTGCAATGTTAGCTTTTGAATCGTAACCATGTTAGTATTACATGAACCCTACGAAGCATTAAAAAAAAATCTTAATGGCAGCCCCATGTTCCATAGACACAATGATCTGGAGGAGAATTTATTGACTTCTACGGGAGAGATTTCTGGGCTGCTCTGTGACCTGTGCAGAGTTCAATGTACAAGGGAAGAACAGAAAAGCTTAAGATGAGCAAATCAAAGCATCTGAAGTGGAATTTGATCCAAAGTTTAGGAAACATTTGATTCACAAGAAATCTGAATTTCCTTGTGTGTCGTGGTAACTAATGATGAGCGAATCGAAGCGGCAATATTCGTGATTCGCACGAATATTGCCCGCTTCGGCTCGGCTCAGCATCCCGAGGCAGCGTCACTGCAAGTTTGAAATGCCCGTTTTTTTTAGCCAATCAGCATCAAAGGGAAGCCTGTGGGAACGCCTGCTGTGATGTAACAGCCCCTATACCTCCCCAGCAGTGATTGGCTGGCAGTGACATGTGACCTAAATTTACATAAGGTAGGGACCTGCAGCATCAGCCTCATTGTGCTTTGGGAAGGAGAAGAGACAGACAGTGTTAGCTAGTGTAGTGTGTGCAGCAAGCAGTTAGTTAGGAGTTAAGTTAGGAAGCCCCAAAGGTCCTTTTAAAGACTATACTCTGAAGAACAGTATACAGTATATACTGTAAGCCTGTATTCTGTGCAGGATAGGAAGCCCCAACAGTCTTTTAAAAACCAAAGGATCAGTGATGCCCCAATCGTCAAGTCTCATTTCCTCGATGGCCAGCAGTTTCAGCACTGTGGTAGGGAAGCGGCAGCAGGCAGTCCTGAAACTGCTGACTGGGGGATAAGAGGCACATGGCTGAAGAGCTCTTACAGGGCATCAGGGGGCAGACCAATGTGTGGCTGGCGCCGCTGAACCTTCAGCCAGGAATGGTGGTCTGCGATAATGGGTGTAACCTGGTGGCGGCTCTGCATCTTGGTGGGCTGACTCACGTGCCATGCATGGCCCACGTGCTCAACTTGGTGGTCCAGCGGTTCCTCAAGACCTACCCCCAGTTGAATGAGTTGCTCACCAAGGTGCGGCGCATATATGCGCCCATTTTCGCAAGTCCACCACCGATGCCGCGACCCTCAGGACTGTGCAAGGGCGGCTACAACTCCCTGTTCACCGGCTGCTGTGTGACGTTCCCACGCGTTGGAATTCGACGTTACACATGCTAGCCAGGGTGTACCAACAACGCAGGGCAGTTGTAGACTGCCAGCTGATCCCCCGAGGTGGTAGTCAGGCCAGTCAGCTTCCTCGTGTCTATGCTGAGGAGTGGACGTGGATGGCTGGCATCTGCCAGGTCTTAGGTCCCTTTGAGGAGGCAGCAGAGATGGTCAGTGGTGATACACACATCATCCGTGTCACCATCCCTCTGTTGTGCCTCATCCAGAACTCCTTGAGGAACCTAAGATCTGAGGATTCAGCAGTGTCACAGGAGGTGGAGGAAGACAGTGACATTAAGAGCACCCTGTTGTCAGTTTCGCAGCGTGAAACTGAGGAGGAGGCTGAGGAGGAGGAAGAAACTCTTGGGCACCATGCATCAGGAGGTGATTCCATGCTACCTGTTGAGCGGGTATGGGCTGAGGAGGATGAATTGAGGTTGGAGGAAGGGGGGGGAAATGGAGAGTCCGCTAAGTGAGGAGGCTGAAGGCTTGCGTGTTGGCACAGTAGGGCACATGGCACAATTTATGCTTGGCTGTCTTTGTGGTGATCCCCGGGTCAAGAGGATACTGTCCACCAATGACTATTGGGTGTACACCCTCCTTGACCCACGCTACAAGGACAACTTTGCCCAACTTATACCCATGGAGGAAAGGAGCACCCGAGTCACTTTCTACCACAAGGCCCTGGTTCAGAAACTGCTACAGGCCTTTCCAGACCAGTCGAGCAACAGGGGGTGGACTGCAGTGGCTGAAGTTGGAGAGGAGGTGGAAAGTCAGTGTAGGCGCCAAGGGCAGGGGTACACTATTCCATGCTTTTGCCAAGTTTCTTAAACCCCAGCAAGACAGTACGACACAGCCACAGGGCAGGCAGAGCAGAGCGGAACAGTACCGCAAGATGGTGAGGGAGTATGTCGCGGAGCAGACCAACATCCTGACCGATAACTCCACGCCATATAATTACTGGCTGGTCAAGCTGGACAGGAGGCCAGAACTTGCGCAGTACGCTCTTGAGGTGCTTGCCTGCCCTGCTGCAAGTGTACTGTCTGAAAGGATTTTTAGTGCCGCCGGGGTTATCATTACGGACAAACGGACGCGCCTGTCCACCGACAACGCCGACATCCTCACGTTCATCAAGATGAACAGGTCATGGATATCCCCCCAGTTCTCATCCCCACCTCAGGCTACCTCCTAAATTTCTTGCTTTCCTCCTCCTCCTCCTCTTCATCTGAGTTGCATATGCAACAATTTTTCAGGAAAGTCATCCGGCTTTCTACTAACAATTTTTCAGGAAAGTCATCCGGCTTTCTAAAACAATTTTTCAGGAGTCATGCGACTTTGTAACCAAATTTTTTATGAAAGGCCATGGGGTTCTATACACACAGTGCTGATAGAAGCCCATCAGCCTTTCTAAACACAATGCCCACTGCCTCTCCCAAGCGGTTGTGGTGCTGATGTTGCCTCACACTTAAAATTGATCTGTTCCACTCTCTTCCTCGGGCTGTCTGCGGAGAAGGCGGACGCTCCGATCCGGTATCATGGCGACTCTCCGGCCCCTCATTAAGCCCAGGATCGTCAAGTAGCGGACGAAGAAGTTCATCCGCCACCAATCAGACCGTTATGTAAAGATTAAGCATAACTGGCGTAAACCCAGATGTATTGACAACAGAGCCCGCAGGAGGTTCAAGGGGCAGATCCTGATGCCCAAGATTGGGTACGGTAGCAACAAGAAGACCAAACACATGCTGCCCACAGGGTTCCGCAAATTCCTGGTCCACAATGTCAAGAAGCTCGAGGTTCTGTTGATGAGCAACAAGTCCTTCTGTGCTGAAATCGCCCATAACGTCTCCTCAAAGAACCGAAAGACCATTGTGGAGAGAGCTTGCCATCAAAGTAACGAACCCCAACGCCAGACTGCGCAGCGAAGAGAACGAATAAATATCTCTGTGGTTATTTGTGCTAAATAAAAGTTAAATAAACACACAAAAAAAAAAATTGATCTGTTCCTGTGCCTGATCCACCCAAGTTGAATCTGTCCCATCATGAGAAAGTCCCCCCAAGGAGTCCCCACTGTAACTTGCTTCACTTTCAACTACCTCACCCCCGAACACCTGTGTCTTGCCATTGTCCACCACCTCCTCAGACAACACTGGTAAATCCCCACTGTCAGCACACGGAGACTGCAAAAGGTCTTGCGAATTGGGGCAGAGAATGTTCTGGGGTAGCACATCAGAGAAGGGGTGACTATGGGGTTCCACGAAGTACGTGACCACATGCAATCTCCATTCAAAAAGTCATACTGAGGCTCACCACCATGCTTTACACTGCAATCTTATTGAAAAAAAAAAAAATATCACAGAAAATGATCTCTCTCCAATATATATAATAAAATATAACGTTTAATATTACGTATAAAAATCAGACGAAGGACATCCACCATTGGAAACAAAATAAACATATAAACATAAATAATGAAACTCTCATCCGTGGTAGGTAGGTAGTTGTTCGTATCATGGGTGTCTAACCAGAAGGGAGTCACCCTAAATCTGGCCCTATACTTGAAGGCCCTACCTCCAACGGAATAGCCGCCCCGATAGGGGCGATCCCGTATCTCGTACCTCCTAGTGCCCCTTTTAAGGCCCTAGGAAATTAAAACCATCACCACCTAAGTCCTATATATGCCACACCCCACACACTCCAGAGTTGACCAAAAAATGCAAGTTATATACAGATGTGAGTGTGGTGTCTGATGATACCAGCAGACACGGTACCCTAGAGGCTAAATTATCACCCCCGAGCACCAGTATCTTACTGATAATCACCTAGACACCGTTATATTACATCCAAAATTGTCCAGAGCACACAAGTGTATGTGTGCCTTGGTAATACATACAAAAGAAGCCTGCTAATAATTAAATACAGCAGCAATTATTGTTTATTATTTATTAGGGTCCCAGTCCCAACGCGTTTCGCCTTTGATTTTTAGCTCATCAGGGGACTTCTTACTTGAAACACCAGGGGCACAATAACCCGTTTCTTAAGATAGAAATATCACGTAATGTATAGTCCACGCGTCATCTGTATAATACGCATCTATATTGGTGACATCCATTTGTCACCTAGTTCACCAAAACCGGTATGCATTACAAATTTATATCTAGGATGTATGAAGGAATTGTAAGGTATACATATATCAACACCACTCTGGGATCACATACATTAACTTAGTCTGCAATAGACTTCGGTGCATGGTTACCACAATGTAGTCTTGCATAAATCCAGTTATTACATTAATGTTTTTATACTTGCGTGTCCCTTAGGATAGAGATTAGTGTATGTCTCCCTCACATCAATAGCGCGTAGCAGCGCTGCTTCAATCCCCTGTAGTTTGGGGAGAAGCGCGACCCTTGCTAGCGCTGCCTACACGATTGTCTCGGCGTCCCACGTGGAGGTAAGGGGGCGGGAGCGCTCGCTGTCTGGGCGCTTCCGTTCAAATGCTTCCTTCAGATCACGTGAGCGGGCTGATCACGTGATCGGAAGAAGCAGGAAGCAAATACACTGGTTTGTATCCGCCCTCTCGTGACGGTACGTAACTCCCGAACTGTATGGAGATTAATTATTTCTACATCAAAACGGAGCTGGATTATAAATAATCAGTTCTATTAGTAAAGAGAATTCTATTTTGTAGGCCTCCGTCTCGTTATTATTATAATTAACCCTATATGTTCAGATATATCACATTAGGATTCTAGCAACCATATGATTTAAGGTGCTTATTTCTATTTGTTATTATTCATCAATTTATTTATTATATTCAACTAGCAGGCTAGTTTTTCAATTATTAAATCACAGTATTAGCTTTAGATCAGTCAGATAAAACAGGTAAATTCAAAGGCTTCATTCAGGCCCCTTGGTGTCAGGGTATTCAGGGAGTATATCCATCTACATTCTTTCTGTTTTAGGATTTTAAAGACAGACAATCAGGGGTTCACCGCCAGGTTGTCAGGCAGCATTTTTAAGTGGGTCACCATTACCGTGTCCCTAAAATTGCCTTGGGGTCATCACCAGACTATTTGCCAGATTTAGAAAAAATGGTGCAATTAGGGAGCCTCAGAGGCATCCCTACATGCTGCCCCTGGTGTTTCCTATCCATTTCCAAGGTGTATCCATCTTTTTCTGAGGTTTTCACATGTTGGGGCAAACTTGACTGTGCAGAACCTTTGGCCCCTACAAAAATATTCGGGTCTCCCATAGACTTTAATGGGATTCGTGATTCGGCTCGAACCCACGAATCCCGCGGAAAATTCGGGCCGAATTCCGAATCCCCGAATATTTTAGGATTCGATCAACTCTAGTGGTAACATATATTTTTTTTCCTAAAATTGCACGATCTCACAGCCATTTAAAAGGCTATGGTTTCACTGTGAGCTGAGCATAGAGAGATACCTGACAAGTGCTAGGAACAATGTTGCTTAAAACTTTTAATTGTGGAATATTTGATTGGGAGACAGCAGGGACAGTGTTAGAAGATCTTAAGGAAGAGTTTTTACACACTGTAGGGACAGCATAGGAGGACTGCAGGGACAGTGCAAGGACTGTAAGTCGAAGCTGAAGGAATCCATAGCAGAGAGCGCAGTTTGCATCAATCCCTTTGTAGGACACAGAGCTATCTAATTAAAGAGCGCACTCCTTGTTTAATAGATAAGCAATTCCATTAGACCTTGAATCTCAAATTGGGGTCAATACACTTTCTATTGTTACTATCTGTTACCCATTATGAAAATGAAAAATTTGCAACATTTTCCTGGAAGAAACTAAATTTTTCATTTTCATAGCCAATTGTTTATAAATAGGGATGAGCAAACCTGTGGAAGTTCGGGTTCGACCAAAGTTCGGGTTCGGGACCCTGACCCTAACCCGAACCCCATTGAAGTCAATGGGAACCTGAACTTTGGTGCACTTAAATCGATGTAAAATTGTCATAGTAAGGGCTAGATGGCTGCAAAAGGAAGCAAAAGAGCAGGGCAGTTGCCCTGCAAACAAATGTGGGTAGGTAAATTACTTAAAATAGCATACAATAGAAAAAAATAAAAAGTAATCTTGAAGGCAGAGGTCCAAGTGAAGTAGAAGATTGAGGAGGCGGTGGACGTGGCGGTGTAGGTGGAAGCAGTGATGGAGGAGGAGGTGGTAGCCAACACTGTTTTTGTTGTTTTTTTTTTATTTTATTCTCCTTTATTTTTTTTTTATAAATTTGGGAAGACCCTCAAAAGATTGGGAAATAGAAAAGAGAACCCAAAGAGAAAGTGTGCGGGAATGTAATGATGGCTGGGTATGGCCGGTATACTTGTCTACTCAGCACAAGGTACGAACAAGTCCTGTGGGATCCATGTCTGGTTCATTTTAATGAACGTGAGCTTGTCCATGTTTGCTGTGGACAAGCAGTTGCACTTGTCTGTGATTACCCCCCAATACCCCCCCCCACCGTGCTAAACACACGTTCAGACAATACACTTGCTGCAGAGCAGGCCAGCACCTCCAAGGCATAAACAGCAAGCTCAGGCCATGTGCCGAATTTGGAGACCCAGAAGTTGAATGGGGCAGACCCATCAGTCAGTACATGTAGGCATGTGCACACGTACTGTTCCACCATGTTACCGAAAAGCTGCTTCCTACTCAGACGTTCTGTATCAGCTGGTGGTGCTGGTTGTTGTGGCGTACTGACAAAGCTTTTCCACATTTCGGCCATGCTAACCCTCCCTTCTGAGATGCTGGTGGTGCCCCAGCTGTAATTTTTCAGGAACCTCTGCACCACCAAATTCAGCACATGCGCAAGGCATGGGATGTGCGTCAAACCGGCTATCCCCAGAGCTGTTATTGCACACCACTAGGCCAGGCTTGAGGCTCAGCGGCACCAACCACTCATCGGTCTGTTGTTCCATGCCCATCCACAGCTCCTGTGCGGTGTGGGGTTTTCAAAACCGTTTCAAAACTGCCTGCTGTTGTTTCCCCCTGGCTGTGTTGATGTGTTGAAGCTGGTGGTGAAGGTGTTATACATACTGACCGGATGAGAAAGTGGTAGAGGAGTAAGAGGAGTAGGAAGAGGCAACAGGAGCCAATGAGAAATGTCCTGCAATCCTCGGTGGCGGTAGAACATGCACCAAATTGCTATCTGCCACTGCATTTACCCAGTGTGCAGTTAGGGATATATAACGTCCCTGCCCATGCTTACTAGTCCACGTATTGGTAGTTATGTGGACTTTGCCACAGATGGCGTTGCACAGTGCACACCTGATTTTGACCACCACTTGGTTATGCAGGGAAGGGATGAGGCAAGTGGAAAAGGAGTGGCAGCTGGGAACCATGTAATGTGGGACAGCCACTGTCATAAGGTTTTTAATAGTCTCTGTCTCCACCAGAGGGAATGAAAGCATTTCAAAGGTCAGGAATTTTGAAATGCTGGCATTCAGGGCCAGGGATCATGGGTGGGTAGTGGGGTACTCGCTCCTTCTCTGCAGCGTTTGAGGGATGGACAGCTGAACGCTTCCATGGGACAGAGTGGACATTCTTGGTTATGGTAGTGGAGGTGGTGGTGTTGCCGCCACATCCTCTGTTTCTGTGGTGGGTGTTGGCAGCTGCCACTGTCACTCCAGAAGGGGAGGAAGAGCTCGAGACCACAGCAGAAGAGGGACCAAGAGGAGCCTGAGGAGCTGGCTTTGGTGTGCTCAGTCACTGGGTGCGGTGGGAAATAGCAGGCATACTGGCTAAGGGATGGCCCCTCTGCTTTTGCACCATACTCCCTCTTTTGCTCTGTGGCTGGCGTTGTGTGACCAACACCTATTCCTCCTAACTGCACATGTCACTCACATGTCCTTGATTCCATGTGGGGTCTAGGACCTCATCATCCTCCACATCATCTTCCACCCAATCTTCACCCCTGCCCTCCTTGCTGGTCTGCACTCAGCAGAAAGCTGCAGCAGTTGGCACCTATATTTCATCATCATCATCAGAGACATGCTGTGGTGGTCCTCCAATGTCTACATCCTGAAACATAAGTATTTGGACATCAGTGCACTCAATCTCTTCCACTTCTGGGGCAGGGCTAGGTGGAAGGCCCATGGAAACCCCGCCAGCAGAGTCATCAAAAAGCAAAAGAGAATGCTGTATGACTTGGGCTGATTTGCAAGGGGGTGAGGTGAAAGACAGATGCCCATGAGCTGCAGGTGCAAACTCTTCGGTTTCAGCTGGGGACCGGGTAGGAGACAATGTGAAGGAACTGGAGGCACTGTCAGCCATTCATTCTGCTACTGACTCTACTTGTTCTGGCCTCACCATTCATACACTGGTATTCGGGCCTACAAAATGACACAGAACATCCTGTCGCCTCCGTGCACCTGAAGAAGGTGTTTCATTTGGACATGTGGCTGACACAGATCAACCACATCCTCTCCCTGCAACAGGAGCTCCACCAGTACCAGCAGCACCATGAACAGGGCCACGTCCCTTATTTGAATTTCTCATTCTTTGAGGCCATCCACCGAACTAACAGACAGATTAACTATATTAATTTTCCTGTTACGTATGCAGTGCAGGTGTACCTCTCAACAAAAATGGGAATATGTCACCCACCAAACTAACAGACGGATTAACTTTATAAATTAGGTCACCTCCAGAATTAACAGCCAGATTACTTAGTATATTTCTGTGTCAGGGGTACAAAGATGATACATTGCACCCATAAAAAATCGTTATAGTTCACCACAGAATTAACATCCAGATTAATTATTATATTTCTGTGCCAGGGGTGCAAAGCTGGTGTATTGCACATACAAATAATCACTATATATACAGAATAAATAGCCAGATTCCTGACACTCTCCCTCACTTCAGCTGCCTGCTTCTTGTCCCTGCACTTCTCAGAGCTGATGGGCAGTGCTACATGTGATCCAGCTTATATAGAAGCTGGGTCACATGATGCACCGGCCAATCAAAGCCATGCCATTACTAGGCATGGCTGTGTTGGCTTCTAAGTGCCCACAGCTTAAAAGCTTGTTTATTGCCTGCCCTGCAGCCTTTCAACAAACTTTATTAAATACCCGAACACCGAACTCAAACTTTTCCGGCAAAGTTTAGGTTCGGGTCCTGGTACCCGAACTCACAGTTCGGTACAGACCTGAACTTTACAGTTCGGGTTCGCTCAATGCTATTTATAAATTTTATAAAATAATACTTGTGGGGGTCAAAGCGATCAGTACACCTCTCAATAAATTCCTAGTTTCCTAAATAGGGTCACTTATAAGGGGTAACTTAGAGTCTCTTCAAATTGTGATATAACACTCAAAAACCATTCCAGCAAAATCTGCCCTCTAAAAACTATATAGCTCTCCTTCCCTTCGGAGCCCTGCCTATACAGAAATTTACGACCACAAGTGGGATGTTTCTGTAAATCACAGAATCAGTGTAATAACTATTGAGGTTTGTTTGCTGTTAACCCTTTTTCAAATGTCACCTACATTTCCCCTCTAATTCTTGTTAAACATGTAAAGGGTTAACAATGTTTGTAAAATCAGTTTTGTATAATTTGAGGCACATAAGTTCTAAAATGGGATGATTTATGGGTGGTTTCTATTATGTAAGCTCCACAATGTAACTCCATAACTGAATTGTTCCTTAAAAAAGTGAGTTTTGGAAAGTTTCTTAAAAATTACTTCTAAAATTCTAAGCCTTCTATAAGATCCTAAAAAAACAAAATAATGCCACCATAAAGTAGAAATATGGGTAATGTTAATTAATCACTATTTAGTGGTTTCTCACCTTGAATTCTCCTGTGGATCGTCCTCCTATAAATCCCTTTCTTTAGTGTCCAGCTTCCACCACCATTCTCTGCCCTCTTGTCTGATCTTTACTAAGTCTATACAGGAACTGGGTAGTTGCTTGTGAACTAAAATGCAGAAGGAAATTGAGAGGATTAAGAAATTTCCTTTATTTCTTCATATTCATTTTGATCCTATCCTCACAAGATTTATGTTAATGTCACTCTAGTATAGAAATGAGGGTTGGGCTGTGAATGAGGGTGATTGGGTCTTACAGTGTTTGCTAGAAAAACAATCTTAGGGAGTCAGGGAGAGTCAGAAACCAATCAATCAATCTGCTGACAGAAAAAAGAAGAATTATGGGATCATTTACTATGGTGAAATACTGAAATATGTCCTAATTAGGCATATGTTAGGAGCAGATGGTGCAATGGTTACTTGCGACGCTATCTGTGACTTAGTCCTGCTCATGCCAGCTCTAAAACTATATGTGTGGTGTGGTGTGGGGGAGTTAGGAGAGGGGCTGTCAGGATCATCCCATTCACCATTTTCTACGCCTGCTTTAGGCATACAGATGTAGCAGCATTACCAATCACTGCTTTCGCGTTTGGTTGGCAGCTAATGGCGATTTCTGAAGTAACTGGTGTAATGTTGTTTTCCAACCACTAGATGGCGCATGGAACTGCGCTATTATAATGTAGTATTCAAGCGCTGCTGATTTTCAGAATGGCGAGCGGTAACCCCACCCCCACCCCACCCACACAGGACCCTCGCTCCTCCCCGCCCCTTCACACACCCACAATTTAACAGAATGGCCAAGCGGGCAATAGATTGTCAGCTGTAACATACAGCTGACAATCTACTATAATGGCCAACATTGGTGCAGGCAGTGATGCCGGCAGTTTAACCCCTTCCATGCCGCGGTCCGTAGGAAGAAGCGGCATGGAAGGGGTTAAACGGAACAGGGAAGAAGCTCCCTCCCCCATCAGGCGCTGCGGTGCACTCCGATGGTGCGGCAAGAGAGGGAGGAAGCTTACTGCCATCGGGACGCTGCTCTGCTGTGGCAGCGTCCCGATGGTTACCATGGCAACCGGACACCTACACAGGTATACGCTTGCCATGGTATATCAAAGGTGATCGCTGACTTCTTCTTAACCACGTGACATTCCTAGGTCAGCCGGAAGCCGGGGCCCTCTGCTTGCACTGGACTACTGTGCAGAGTAATGTCAGGCATCACTCAGCGGTCAGGAAGTGCTGGAGAGAGGTAGATGTGACTGTGGAGGGGCTGAGGATTGTCTGCAGGGTCCTGTGTGACATTGTGAGGAGGGGGGCGCTGAGTGACAATGTGAGGAGGGAGGGCGCTGTGTGACATTGTATGGAGGAAGAGGGGGGGCGCTGTGTGAGATTGTGCTGTGTTTATTATCTCTGTTCAGTGACATCGCCGTGTTTATTATCTCTGTACTGTGACGTCACTGTGTTTATTATCCCTGGACAGTGACATCGCCGTGTTTATTATCCCTGTACTGTGACATCACTGTGTTTATTATCCTGTACTGTGACATCACTGTGTTTATTATCCCTGTACTGTGACATCACTGTTTTTATTACCCCTGTACTGTGACATCACTGTGTTTATTATCCCTGTACTGTGACATCACTGTGTTTATTATCTCTATACTGTGACATCAGTGTGTTTATTATCTCTGTACGGTGACATCACTGTGTTTATCATCTCTGTACTGTGACATCACTGTGTTTATTATCTCTGTACTGTGACATCACTGTGTTTATTATTAGAGATGAGCGAGTAGTGTTCGATCGAGCCGGTATTCGATCGAATACTACGATATTCGGCATACTCGATTTCAATCGAGTATAACGGCGATGGCGCACTTAGAATTCGTTTCCCCTCCCACCTTCCCTGGCGCTCTTTTTCCACCAATCAACATGCAGGGGGGGTATGACAGGCACGCTGAGCACGCTGGCAGCGCGAAAACAGCGTCTACATGGATTGGCTGGAAAAACCATGTGACCTCGAATATTAAAAACTCAGCTCTTCCTGCTCGTACGCATATGCTGCGTGAACTTAGTCAGGGACAGAGGCTGGAGAAGGGACAGATAGGTTTTAGCTGTTGGACAGGCAGGAGCGTGATTAAAAGCCCTTATCAGGGCTACTACAGTGGACTTCAGTGATAGCTTTACTACAATATAGACTTTACAGAGAACGGCTGCTGTATTCAGGGATAGCTGCTGGAGTAGGGACAGAGAGAGGCATTAGTGGTGTATTAGGTGCTCTGCTACATACCAAACTATATTTGGCACTACTGTTCAGCGTTCTTTTAGGCTGAACAACCCTGTTATATAACTAGTGTGTATATGCACCATCTGATCTGGCAGTATACGGCTGTGAATTTTATTTTATTTTTTTAAATACAGTTTATTTGGCTCTAGTGTTCTGGGTTCTGTGTGCCTGCAATACCCTTTTTGTATACCAGGTGTAAATACCCACCGTCTGTTCAGTTAGTACACGGCTGTGTACCTTGAAATATACAATATCTAGGCCATTTAATAGGCCACTGTACTGTGCGTTTTCTTGTTAAATTATCTCACATACCTGGTGTAAATACCCACCGTCTGTTCAGTTACTACACGGCTGTGTACTTTGAAATATACAATATCTAGGCAATTTAATAGGCCACTGTACTGTGCGTTCTCTTGTTAAATTATCTCACATACCTGGTGTAAATACCCACCGTCTGTTCAGTTACTACACGGCTGTGTACTTTGAAATATACAATATCTAGGCAATTTAATAGGCCACTGTACTGTGCGTTCTCTTGTTAAATTATCTCACATACCTGGTGTAAATACCCACCGTCTGTTCAGTTACTACACGGCTGTGTACTTTGAAATATACAATATCTAGGCCATTTAATAGGCCACTGTACTGTGCGTTCTCTTGTTAAAATTATCTCACATACCTGGTGTAAATACCCACCGTCTGTTCAGTTACTACACGGCTGTGTACTTTGAAATATACAATATCTAGGCCATTTAATAGGCCCACTGTACTGTGCGTTCTCTTGTTAAATTATCTCACATACCTGGTGTAAATACCCACCGTCTGTTCAGTTACTACACGGCTGTGTACTTTGAAATATACAATATCTAGGCCATTTAATAGGCCACTGTACTGTGCGTTTTCTTGTTAAATTATCTCACATACCTGGTGTAAATACCCACCGTCTGTTCAGTTACTACACGGCTGTGTACTTTGAAATATACAATATCTAGGCCATTTAATAGGCCACTGTACTGTGCGTTCTCTTGTTAAATTATCTCACATACCTGGTGTAAATACCCACCGTCTGTTCAGTTACTACACGGCTGTGTACTTTGAAATATACAATATCTAGGCCATTTAATAGGCCACTGTACTGTGCGTTCTCTTGTTAAATTATCTCACATACCTGGTGTAAATACCCACCGTCTGTTCAGTTACTACACGGCTGTGTACTTTGAAATATACAATATCTAGGCCATTTAATAGGCCACTGTACTGTGCGTTTCTTGTTAAATTATCTCACATACCTGGTGTAAATACCCACCGTCTGTTCAGTTACTACACGGCTGTGTACTTTGAAATATACAATATCTAGGCCATTTAATAGGCCACTGTACTGTGCGTTCTCTTGTTAAATTATCTCACATACCTGGTGTAAATACCCACCGTCTGTTCTGTTACTACACGGCTGTGTACTTTGAAATATACAATATCTAGGCCATTTAATAGGCCACTGTACTGTGCGTTCTCTTGTTAAATTATCTCACATACCTGGTGTAAATACCCACCGTCTGTTCAGTTACTACACGGCTGTGTACTTTGAAATATACAATATCTAGGCCATTTAATAGGCCACTGTACTGTGCGTTTCTCTTGTTAAATTATCTCACATACCTGGTGTAAATACCCACCGTCTGTTCAGTTACTACACGGCTGTGTACTTTGAAATATACAATATCTAGGCCATTTAATAGGCCACTGTACTGTGCGTTCTCTTGTTAAATTATCTCACATACCTGGTGTAAATACCCACCGTCTGTTCAGTTACTACACGGCTGTGTACTTTGAAATATACAATATCTAGGCCATTTAATAGGCCACTGTACTGTGCGTTCTCTTGTTAAATTATCTCACATACCTGGTGTAAATACCCACCGTCTGTTCTGTTACTACACGGCTGTGTACTTTGAAATATACAATATCTAGGCCATTTAATAGGCCACTGTACTGTGCGTTCTCTTGTTAAATTATCTCACATACCTGGTGTAAATACCCACCGTCTGTTCAGTTACTACACGGCTGTGTACTTTGAAATATACAATATCTAGGCCATTTAATAGGCCACTGTACTGTGCGTTCTCTTGTTAAATTATCTCACATACCTGGTGTAAATACCCACCGTCTGTTCTGTTACTACACGGCTGTGTACTTTGAAATATACAATATCTAGGCCATTTAATAGGCCACTGTACTGTGCGTTCTCTTGTTAAATTATCTAACATACCTGGTGTAAATACCCACCGTCTGTTCTGTTACTACACGGCTGTGTACTTTGAAATATACAATATCTAGGCCATTTAATAGGCCACTGTACTGTGCGTTCTCTTGTTAAATTATCTCACATACCTGGTGTAAATACCCACCGTCTGTTCTGTTACTACACGGCTGTGTACTTTGAAATATACAATATCTAGGCCATTTAATAGGCCACTGTACTGTGCGTTCTCTTGTTAAATTATCTCACATACCTGGTGTAAATACCCACCGTCTGTTCTGTTTACTACACGGCTGTGTACTTTGAAATATACAATATCTAGGCCATTTAATAGGCCACTGTACTGTGCGTTCTCTTGTTAAATTATCTCACATACCTGGTGTAAATACCCACCGTCTGTTCTGTTACTACACGGCTGTGTACTTTGAAATATACAATATCTAGGCCATTTAATAGGCCACTGTACTGTGCGTTCTCTTGTTAAATTATCTCACATACCTGGTGTAAATACCCACCGTCTGTTCTGTTACTACACGGCTGTGTACTTTGAAATATACAATATCTAGGCCATTTAATAGGCCACTGTACTGTGCGTTCCTTGTTAAATTATCTCACATACCTGGTGTAAATACCCACCGTCTGTTCTGTTACTACACGGCTGTGTACTTTGAAATATACAATATCTAGGCCATTTAATAGGCCACTGTACTGTGCGTTCTCTTGTTAAATTATCTCACATACCTGGTGTAAATACCCACCGTCTGTTCAGTTACTACACGGCTGTGTACTTTGAAATATACAATATCTAGGCCATTTAATAGGCCACTGTACTGTGCGTTCTCTTGTTAAATTATCTCACATACCTGGTGTAAATACCCACCGTCTGTTCGTTTACTACACGGCTGTGTACTTTGAAATATACAATATCTAGGCATTTTAATAGGCCACTGTACTGTGCGTTCTCTTGTTAAATTATCTCACATACCTGGTGTAAATTACCCACCGTCTGTTCAGTTACTACACGGCTGTGTACTTTGAAATATACAATATCTAGGCCATTTAATAGGCCACTGTACTGTTGCGTTTTCTTGTTAAATTATCTCACATACCTGGTGTAAATACCCACCGTCTGTTCAGTTACTACACGGCTGTGTACTTTGAAATATACAATATCTAGGCATTTTAATAGGCCACTGTACTGTGCGTTCTCTTGTTAAATTATCTCACATACCTGGTGTAAATACCCACCGTCTGTTCTGTTTACTACACGGCTGTGTACTTTGAAATATACAATATCTAGGCCATTTAATAGGCCACTGTACTGTGCGTTCTCTGTTAAATTATCTCACATACCTGGTGTAAATACCCACCGTCTGTTCTGTTACTACACGGCTGTGTACTTTGAAATATACAATCTATCTAGGCCATTTAATAGGCCACTGTACTGTGCGTTCTCTTGTTTAAATTATCTCACATACCTCGTTTTTTGTTCGTATATTTTTTTGAAATACCCACCGTCTGTTCTGTTACTACACGGCTGTGTACTTGAAATATACAATATCTTAGGCCTTTAATAGGCCACTGT
>ONZH01010657.1:0-21427 GCA_900303285.1 Rhinella marina
AAGATATCCTTTTCTAAAACCAGGTCCATAAACATGTATATTAATGCTTGAAAATTTTTGAACATTTCAGAATTTTTTATATTTTTGCATAAATTTGACCTAAAACTAAATCATATTTTCACACAAGTCCTTAAAGTAGGTAAAGATAACCAGATCAAACAAATGAGTCAAAATATTAGACTTAGATATTTAATGACACCAAAAGAAAAGCCCCAATACATATATTTAAAAATATATAATGTTTACTGATATATCATTAAAAAGTACAAAGAATTTTATTACATAAATCCAATAGTGGTCAGACCATATCCATGGTAATTAACTACGCAGATACACCAGAGAGGGGTACATAACAACCAATTACCAATCTACCTCCTGAAGAAGCGTGAAGCTAAATGCGCGTTAGGAAAGCAGTGACCACGGTCGGGTATAATGTTTTTTTGACTTATGGTAGATGATGGTTCTTATAATGAGGGAGCTTGTTGATTACTTTTTAGTAATATGGCACTTTGATTATGCACTAGCACTTTATTTTTTGTGACCATTTGAGTTTCCCTCTATCTTTCATCCTAGTAATTGGTTGTTATTTACCCCTCTCTGGTGTATCTGCGTAGTTAATTACCATGGATATGGTCTGACCACTATTGGATTTATGTAATAAAATTATTTGTACTTTTTAATGATATATCGATAAACATTTTATATTTTTTAATATATGTATTGGGGCTTTTCTTTTGGTGTTAATATATTTATGGGCTGTTTGTGGGTCTGGCCCCAGACTATAATACAGTGTATCACCCTTATTCAGGTATATGAGTTATCAAATATTTAATGAGTCAAATATAATAATAATAATAATAATAATAATAATAATAATAATCCAATATAACATGTCTGTGAGTGGCAAAAGTATGTGAACCTTTGCTTTTAGTATCTGTTGTGACTCCTTTGTGCAGCAATAACTGCAACTAAACATTTAAAGTCATTGCTGAATAATCCTGCAAATCTGTCTGGAGGAATTGTAGCCGATTCCACCATACAAAACATTCTCAACTCTAAAATGTTGGCAGGTTTCCTCAACTGACAGACGATGGAATACTGAATATTATTTAAGCAAAGGATGCCAGCTCATAGTCCCCTAGAACGTACATTAAGTAAAATAAAATAAAGTTTAATAAAATAAAAAAGCCCCCAAAACCTGCTTCAATCATGCAAAAACTCATAAAAAAGATAAAACATTATTTAAACCATACCTGGCACAGCATGAAGAAAATCCAAAAAAAACAATGGCAAAATGGCTGTTTTACGCATTTCCACAAAAAATAAATAAATAAAAATCAAACACTAATTGATAAATCAGTTATGTCAAATATATACCTAAATTGGAGTGGTACCCCATTATTTAGTAAAAGTTATAGACATAAAAATATAAATTTGCAATCTGTCCAACTCAAGTTGGTTCTAATAGAAAGTTCAACTTCTTGAAAAAAAAGCCCTCAAATAGCTTCACTGATAGAAAAATAAACACATTCTTCTTGGAATCTGACAATGAAAGAATGAAAAAGTCACTTGGACCGGAAGGCCCAAAATAGCCTTCGCCTTAAAGGGTTTTATGGACATTTAATATTGATGACCTATCCTCAGGATATGTCCTAGTACCGTAATCCAGGCAATTATGTGGCCAGTCACATGATCACCAGGATAAAGAGAGGCAGTGTCAGTGCCAGTGCCTCTAATCTTTACGCAGTGCTCATTGAGTGCTATTTAAAAGAGAACAAAGATGAAACAAGCAGTTAAAAACACTAGTTTTCTCTCTCAGGTTAGCTGGTTGAAGTCTGCATCATAAATATACCATGACACTACCTTTAGAGATATTCACCGACCATGGTAAATATAAGGTTGATGGTCCTCAACCAGTTTAACCAATGACAGGTTATATGTAATTTTTATTAACAATACTATATATACTATGCGCTAAGCTTCTCCTGCTGTATCTAAACAGATTTACATAAAATAAGTGTATGGCAGATTTGTTGTAGAAATTTTTGTGGCAGTCCTTTTCACCTAAATGTGATTGGTAGAAAGCCACGAACCTGCCGCCAAAAAAAAAACATTTTGATAAATGGAACTTCATTTCAGTAGCAGAAATTTCTGCCACAAAAATAATATTTGTGAATATACACTAATATCCTGAAGATTAGAGTGCATATCCAGTGTGACTTGTTCCCTTTAACCCCTCACAAACCAAATGGAGCATTATTGTTTTGGGGTTTAATTTTACAGCATTTACTGTGTAGTAAAATTACTTTATTTGATACATAAGGGAGAAAAGTCTCACAAATCTGTTGCTCTGGAGACATTGCCAGCTAAAAAGACCATCAAAGATACATTCTTGTCTCTCTGGAACTCAGGGTTGAACTCCATGAAAGATACATAGGCAGGTTTCTAATACTCAATAGTGGTCATTTATTATGCCACCTATGCCAGAAACTGGTGTAAAAAAGTCACATACCACCATTCGATTGTCTGTGCACATTCAACCTTTTGAATGTCTGTACACCTAAGTTTAGGTAAACATGATATTTCTATATCACCTTTGGGGGTTGGATTACATTTCAATGTTGTTGGTGGTCTTTGATAAACATCTCCCAATACAGTGCCTTGCGAAAGTATTCGGCCCCCTGAAACTTTTCAACCTTTTGCCACATTTCAGGCTTGAAACAAAAAGATATAACATTTTCATTTTTTGGTGAAGAATCAACAACAAGTGGGTCACAATTGTGAAGTGGAACAAAATTTATTAGATCATTTAAACTTTTTTGTAATAATAAAACTGAAAAGTGGGGAGTGCAAAATTATTCGGCCCATTTACTTTCAGTTTAGAAAACTCACTCCAGAAGTTCATTGAGGATCTTGAATGATCCAATGTTGTCCTAAATGACTGATGACGATAAATAGAATCCACCTGTGTGTAATCAAATCTCCGTATAAATGCACCTGCTCTGTGATAGTCTCAGGGTTCTGTTTAAAGCACAGAGAGCAAAATGAAGACCAAGGAACACACCAGGCAGGTCCGTGATACTGTTGTGGAGAAGTTTAAAGCCGGATTTGGATACCAAAATATTTCCCAAGCTTTAAACATCCCAAGGAGCACTGTGCAAGCAATCATATTGAAATGGGAGGAGTATCAGACCACTGCAAATCTACCAAGATCCGGGAGTCCCTCTAAACTTTCATCTCAAACAAGGAGAAGACTGATCATGATCATGATCACTCTGGATGAACTGCAGAGATCTACAGCTGAGGTGGGAGAGTCTGTCCATAGGACAACAATCAGTCGAACACTTCACAAATATGGCCTTTATGGAAGAGTGGCAAGAAGAAAGCCATTCTCCAAGATATCCATAAAAAGTCTCGTTTACAGTTTGCCACAAGCCACCTGGGAGACACACCAAACATGTGGAAGAAGGTGCTCTGGTCAGATGAAACCAAAATCGAACTTTTTGGAAACAATGCAAAACAATATGTTTGGCGTAAAAGCAACACAGCTCATCACCCTGAACACACCATCCCCACTGTTAAACACAGTGGTGACAGCATCATGGTTTGGGCCTGCTTTTCATCAGCAGGGACAGGGAATATGGTTAAAATTGATGGGAAGATGGATGGAGCCAAATACAGGACCATTCTGGACGAAAACCTGTTGGAGTCTGCAAAAGACCTGAGATTAGGATGGAGATATATCTTCCAACAAGACAATGATCTCAAACATAAAGCAAAATCTACAATGGAATGGTTCAAAAATAAACATATCCAGGTCTTAGAATGGCCAAGTCAAAGTCCAGACCTGAATCCAATTAAGAATATGTGGAAAGAGCTAAAAACTGCTGTTCACAACTGCTCTCCATCCAACCTCAAAGAGCTTGAGCTGTTTTGCAAGGAAGAATGGGCAAGAATTTCAGTCTCTAGATGTGCAAAACTGATAGAGACATACCCTAAGCGACTTGCAGCTGTAATCGCAGCAAAAGGTGGCGCAACAAAGTATTAATGCAAGGGGGCCGAATAATTTTGCACGCCCCACTTTTCAGTTTTATTATTACAAAAAAAGTTTAACTGATCCAATAAATTTTGTTCCACTTCACAATTGTGACCCACTTGTTGTTGATTCTTCACCAAAAATTTAAAATGTTATATCTTTTTGTTTGAAGCCTGAAATGTGGCAAAAGGTTGAAAAGTTCCAGGGGGCCAAATACTTTCACAAGGCACTGTATGTTCACTTTTGCATCCCTAACTCTTCCAACAAACATGAATGCAATACCCTTATGACACCATATGATAAGATGACCACCTAGCTTTTAATGTGCCTTTGTATTTCGTAAATCGTGGCCCACCCTGCAAATAATTTATGTATATTGATGTTTAGCACTGCATCATTTATGTACAGGGATGTCCCTCTCTTTGCATTGTAATCATGCCTTACACTCCACAATTTATTAATGCTGACATGTCAGACCCTCAATGTAATTGCCTTTGAGACCCGCAAGTCTCACAATGTTGAATACCCTTAACTTTTACACTGGCTAATAGAGTTGCACTTTCCCATTGTTACATTTTCCCATGTCCGTCTCTAGAATCTGAAATAGAGATGTAATTTTTTTTAAAGTTCCATTTAATAAATGTCTAAGTAAGCCACATCTACATTCACTCCAGTTTTATAAGCTGAAGAACTTGGTACAAAGGCTTTCAATTCTGGTTCAGATGACTAATAAAAAAGACACACAGCAGATCAGATACCATTTCGGAATACAAGGAGCCAAACATATATATTTGTAAAGCAGTATACAGCACTTTGCTTCTGTTTTTATTATAACTAGGGATGAGCGAACCGAACAGTAACGAACCAGATTCGTTACGAACTTTCCCAAAAGTTCGGTTTCGTCACCGAACCGAATTTTGAGAAAGTTCGTAACGAATCTGGTTAAAATAACAGCGACTCAAAATATACGCATATTTGAGAATGTACGCTAATGCGTATGCGTATGATTCATAAAATGCGTACACATTAGCGAACATTCTCAAATATGCGTATATTTAGGGTATGGAATATGCCATATGCCATACCCTAAATATACACATATTTGAGAATGTTCACTAATGTGTACACGCATTTATGAATTCATACGCATTAGCGTACGCATTAGTGTACATTATTAAGTAGCAATACCTTTGACAATACTAGACTGGTATGTTCGTTACTTGAGTAGGAATGTTCGCAGACGCAGTGTATGAGTACGCTAATGCGTACATATTCAGTTAAGTAGCGTACCTTTGACAACGCTAGAACTGTATGTTCGTTACTTGAGTAGGAATGTTCGCAGACGCAGTGTATGACTACGCTTATGCGTACATATTCAGTTAAGTAGCGTACCTTTGACAACGCTAGACTGTATGTTCGTTACTTGAGTAGGAATGTTCCGCAGACGCAGTGTATGCGTACGCTAATGCGTACATATTCATTCAGTTAACTAGCGTACCTTTGACAACGCTAGACTGTATGTTCGTTATTTGTGCGGGAATGTTCGCATTAGCGTACGCATTAGTGTAAATTCTCAAATATGCGTATATTTTGCGTCGCCGTTGTTGAATTCACTTGGATTTTTTCCACTTTTTTCATTGTAATAGCAACTGCAAGTAAACGAAACTATACCCTATCAGACTCCCATTATTGTAGCAGCAATTATTCAGCCGTTATAGCAAGGTTCGTTTTAGGTTCGGTTCGTACGAATCCGAACTTCACGAAAGTTCGCCGAAGCGAAGCGAACCGAACTTTTCAAAAGTTCGCTCATCCCTAATTATAAACTTTAATAAGAATAAAAATGCATTTGTAAATTATAGTAATATCTACCACTCAGAGAACGCAGTACTCAATGGAGGGCCAGCTTAGTACAGTCATATAAAACCACCACTATATATGAACTCTGAAGTTAGCATATTAAAAAAAGGTGCCTCTGGCACTTGAAAATTCAAACGGTGCATTCTGTCCAGCTACAGACTTTATTACTTTACTAGTTGCCATAGAAACAATGGTATATAAAAGGCTCAATAGTCAAGACTTGTGTATGAATGTAGGCTGCAGAGTTCTGCCGCATCCTTCTGTTGTTATATTTAGGCAAAGTAATTTCTAAGAAATTGTACAAACAGGTGTAACAAAACGTAATTCTTATTAGCTGCATTTAAAATGCATTGTTGTATTAAGCTTTTGAAATGGCAATTAAATCAATATTCAAATGCAAGTTAGTTAGGTTTTTTTTATTATACTGCTAATTTTTATGTTTAACTTGCAATGTCTTTTATTGTTTTTATATTATATTTGTATCTTGGTGTAGCTCAATATGAATCATTCATATCATGCTAAATGTTTTATACATTCATGTAGCTTTTATGGAAAAATATGGTAAAAGGTGTAATTAAAAAAAGTCTATTAGGCCTTATTACCATGGCTTTATTTCATATGTGTACACATGTTATAGGCTTCTCTGAGTCTAGGGCATCCATCTGTATTATGCCTCATTCACACGTCAGTGTTCGGTCAGTGATTTCCATCAGTAATTTTGAGCCAAAACCAGGTGCGGCTCTAAACACAGAAAAGGTGCTGATCTTTCCCTTATACCTTATGTCTGTGGAGGCTCAAATCCTGGTTTTGGCTCACAATAACTGATGGAAATCACTGACCAAAACACTGATGTGTGAATGAGGCTTTAGAGGCAATTTTTTCTTCTTTCATGGTTTATTGAGTGTCATTTAATGAAAATTAGTAGTACACAGGGATGCACCACCAATGAGGCCAGGTGAGGCGATCGCCTCAGGCAGCACCGGATAGGGGCAAGAGGAGGGAAGCCAAAGGGCCATGGGTTGAAGGGAAGGGGTTGGGTTAAGAAATTTGCATTGGGAAGGGAGGGCATTATTTCAGTTTTCGCCTCAGGCAGCAGAAAGGCAAGGCGCACCCTGGTAGTACTCCACAAATCCTGTACAGTAGCAGTCTGTATATTCCACTATCTTTTCTCATAGAAGCAATACTCTAGGGGAGCATATCGGGGCACATAAAGTCTTCTACCATATAAGGTTTGTGGGTTGCTTATATATTATTTTTTGCTTATATCCTAAGGAACTGCATTTAAAGCAATGGGGGGGGGGGGGTAAAAAAGAGGCCTATATTTAAGATACCATTTACTTAGTATGTTATAGTTAAACTAATTGACACATCAGCGGATTTGCAAATTTAATTAGGTTTTGCCTCATCTGAAGAATGTGTTGGTTTTGAAATATGAAAGATTTTTGAGGCTTTGCACATACCTCAACTTGTCAGAAATGTCATGTTTTTTATTTCTTCTGCTAAAATTAATCAAGCACATTGGTTCATATGACAGTAAGGATATAATCTCATTTTCACACTGTCGCACATAATATTGAAGATTATCAAGATCATGATATTAGTGTTATTACAAATGAAAGCCCTAAGCATGCCATCATCATTAAAATGGTTCAGATAACATTGCAAAGACTTTATCCTGGGTACATACACCCAATCATATCCAGTGTGATGTCTGCTCTAGTTGATTAAATTATGAAATTAATGAAAGAAGAAAACCCATGATCTTGTATACATTTAAGTAATGACATGCCTTGTCATAACTCATTGGCAAATGCTAAGCTCCTATACCTGACAGTAAAGAATATTTGGGGAATTCTTGTGGGAAATATGAATTGGAAGGGCAGACATAATTAATTTAAAACCAATAGTTTGGTAAAGAAGTCAAGTTAAATTTTTCTTTGTGCTTTCTCTGCTTGTTATAATGTCTTTACATTCACTGTGCCCTTAATAAAACTGTTAACTGATTGTTCAGACAACCTAAGTCCTAACCCAAGGATATAAACCTATGAAGCTATTACTGTCTAAGCTGTTAAATTTGTTTTTTTCTTTCCAGAAGGTTACTCACCCCAGTATACATTTTTTCTGTTAAGGGAGCCTCAGGGTATCTACAGGGGACATCATATTTTCTAAAGTAGCTGACCTGTCTGTCTTAAGACATATGCCCGTGGTTAAGCTTTCATGTGTTCAGACATGTTTTATAAAGTTATAGAAAAGAAAAGTTGCAAACAATATAAGACGTTGGGTGCCAGTTGTATCATTACTGCTGCTATTTCAATATTAACATTTTTTCTAACGCCAGAATTTATTATTGGAAACTACAAACTTATTGGAAAATTTATAGTCTTTATTTTTTTTTTTACGTACATAATAGGATATATTTTAGTGGCATGTTTCAATTATTTCTTTATATTAGTGTTTTTATTCATATAGAGCAGTTATGTGATGACATTGTATTGTTGCATACATAATATGGCCGTGATACACTGCTGTTCTGCTGAGCCAAACAGATCATCATAAGGCCCCCTGGGTATTTTGACTTATATATTATAGGTAGAGTATAACTTTTATTAAACTGTACATTTAGGCTACATTCATACGACCGTTTTTTTCACAACCTCTGATGTGCATGTTTTGCGGCTCATATCCGGACCAATTTATTTCTATGGGGCTGCAAAAGATGCAGACAGCACACCGTGTGTTGTCCGCATCAGTTGTTCTGTACCGCGGCACCGCAAAAAAAATAAAAAAGAAGAATATGTCCTTTTCTTGTCTGCAATTGTGGACAAGAATAGGCATTTCTATGATAGACGCGGGATGTGCAGTTCACAAATTACGGAACGCACATGGGCCGGTATCAGTGTTTTGCGGATCTGCAATATATGGATCCGCAAAACACAACGGTCATGTGAATGTAGGCTTAAAGAGAATCTGCCAGCTCCAAAACGCTCCCAAAACTTGAATAAGTGGTGTATAGTGTATGTGTCTCCAAGTTTGGTTATGTCATTTTCATCTTTATACTCACTTACAGATGAACCCAAGCTAAACTTGATAGTTAACGTGTTAAGTAACTAACTCTTTCAAAGTATTTCAATGGCTTTTGCCGCAGAGTCAATTTTAGCTCGGCTATATCTGTAAATTCGGACTCTGTGCTCCAACAAACCGACAGTAAAATGCATTGAGAGGACTCCGGTGCTCATGCACATAATGGAGAGGACTCAGAGAGGAATTCTATCAATGAATTTGACATCTGTTTTGTGGTAGCAGAGCTTTGGAATGCAAGTGAGTATTACATAACCTGATGCTAGCCCACCATGCTGCCAGAAGTCCACTCTGGCCCCATTCACTATAATGGGGGCAGGCTGGAGGTCTGGCCGCAGCATGGCAAACAAGCCAAGAGGCGGCTGGACAAAAACCACAAGTGTTAAAGTAGCCTTACTCTAGTATGCAGGTTGCGGGTGGGTCTGCAGCTGATAGATTCCCTTTAAAGGAAACATGACACCTTGTAAATTCTAGTTAGCCTATGGGCCGCTGGTTTTGGAGCAGGAGGAACTGAATGGATTGATATATAGATTTGCAGAAAAATATTCAGTATAAATTATTACTTTTAGTCCTTGATCTTTCTATATTTAGCTACTGAGTGGGAGGTATTTTTCAGTGATTCACATCATTTCCCATATCAGGGTGCATACAGGGGTAACTGACATTCACTAAGAACAATCACCCACTGGACTCATAAGCATAGAAAGAGAAGGCATATGCATGAATACATTACTGTTTATACTGAATATTTTCCCACAAAACTATACAGCAGGTTGCTTATTTAGGCATGTTCAATGTGACAGGTATCATTTAATATTAACATAGTCTACAATAATCTTCATGGTACGGCATACTACTTCAAGATCAACAGCTCATAGACCATGCTGTATTTCTTGGGATCAATTAAATTTTACGTTATAAGTATAACATAATAAAGGTTAATTAAGTAGTTTACAACTTTTTCTTGCACAAGAGCCTCCTTCTACCTGGCTGTAGTGCTGTCCAATTGCAGCGGAGAGAGTCACAGCCAGGGATTACTTTTTTACTGCTGGGTTACTTTTAAGCTTGCAGCAAAATTTCAAGTTTATCTGTACGGAAAATACTGTAGTTAAACACTTTGGGAAGGTGGGGGGGGGGGGGATTGAGGGGGAGAGACATTTCTTAGCCCATTCAGGATCCTGCAATTTTCCATATTTGCATTTTCATTTTTTACTCTCTGCCTTCCCGGAGCTATAACTTTTTTTTTTTTATCTTTCCATTCACATTGCCATGTGAGGGCTTGTTTTTTGCTGGACAAGATGTACTTTCTAATGGCACAATTTACAATTACATACAATGTAGTGGGAAGCTGGAATGAAAAAATTCCAAATGGGGTGGACATAGAAAAAAAATGCAATTCCACCACAGTTTTAGGATTTGGGTTTTTAGGACAATCGCTGCATGGTAAAACGCATTATTAAAATCACACCAAATTTCTATAGTTTTCCTTGTGTTTTCATACTGAAAAAAATAAACATTTTGGAAAAAAAATATTTTTTTCTTTTCATTGATATATTCTGACCCCCATAACTTTTTTTAGTTATGTATACAGAGCTGTATAATGTCTAATTTTTTGAAGGACAATCTGAAGCTTTTATTGATACCATATTGGAGTGTATATGAGTTTTTGATCACTTTTTACGGTGAAATGATGAAAAAATAGCAAATCAACCGTTTTGTTTTTTCCGTTATGTTTCCATACCAGAATGATATTTATATAGTATGGGTTTTTCAGATGCAGCAATGCCCATGATGATTAATTTTATTATTATTTTATATTCTAGGAAAAGAGGAAAGATTTGAATTTATTTTTAATATTATTAAAAACTTTTACTTTTTTAAAGTCATCTTAAGTGACTATGCCATGCAGTTATTAGATTGCAACTTTTATTCTATAATGGATATCTATGTGTATTATGGAACACAATATTCAGTATGTACCAATTCTGTGCTAACATCTACAGGCCAGCATTGAGATATACTAGTAATCAGCCCAGAAGCTTTGTACAGGCTGAGGCCTATTAGGCCCCTTTCACACAAGCGTGAAGGATTTGGTCCGGATGTGTTCAGGATGCGTTCAGGAAAACTCGCACCATTTTGCAAGCAAGTTCAGCCAATTTTGTTTGCAATTGCGTTCAGTTTTTTCCGCGCGGGTGAAATGCGTTTTGATGCGTTTTTCACACGTGTGGTAAAAAATTGAAGGTTTACAAACATCATCTCTTAGCAACCATCAGTGAAAAACGCACTGCATCCGCACTTGCCTCAGGATGCAATGTGTTTTTCACTGAAGCCCCATTCACTTCTATGGGGCCAGGGCTGCGTAACAAAAGGCAGAATATAGAACATGCTGCGTTTTTCACGCAACGCAGAACTGATGCGTGAAAAAAACGCTCATGTGCACAGACCCATTGAAATGAAATGGTCAGGATTCAGTGCGGGTGCTATGCGTTCACGTCACGCATTGCACCCGCGAGGAAAACTCGCTCGTGTGAAAGGGGCCTTACTAGTATGAGATGCCTTCCCTGATTTAAACCAGGGAAAGGTGGCCTGGGCCATGAAGGATGTGGCTCCTGATTTTAGCAGTCCCATATGCTGTGGTCATATTTCACACAGTATCTAAGGGGTTACTGCTGATCTCAGACATTAATCCTGCACAATTGCAGAGGATCCAGCACAGTTGAATAAAATTCAAAAGCCTTTATTAGAAAAATCCAGATACACGAATGGACATACAACACTCCATTTAGCTGTATTGACGCGTTTCGGATGATATCACATCCTTAGTCATAACTAAAAAACAGGATGCATCCTGGCCAAGAAATACTGTCTCACACCTCCCCCAAGGTGGAACCAAAAAGGGGGAAGGGAAATAACCAGGTGACTAGCAAATCAAGGTACAACTGCAGCTTGAACCAAGGATGCAGCCTGTGTCTTAAAGTGCCAGACACACAAATATAAATATAAAATAAAAAAAACATTGCTATTCACTATATATAATAATGCATAGAAAATGTAACAATCACCTATAAATAAATTTTATGCATGAAAAGCAAGAAATGGCAGACCTAAAAATACACAAATTAATCATAATAATTAGAGATGAGCGAACATGCTCGTCCGAGCTTGGTGCTCGTTCGAGCATTAGGGTATTCGCATATGCTCGCTACTCGGACGAGCATATCGCGATCCTCGAGGAAATGGCAACTTCCTCTTCCTGCATGTTAGCCGCCTTTTTTCAGCCAATCAAAATGCAGGAGAGTCTTTGGTACCTCCTAGCATCACGTGGGGCCCCTACAAGTCGATAGCAGGGATTGGCTGGCCAGATCAGATGACCTGGGAATATAAGAATCTGGTCCCGCGCTGTTCGCGTTATACGCCGTCTGCATGAGATTAGAGATAGAGCTGCTTTCTGTCAGGGAGAGTGTTAGACGGGCCTGAATTTAGTTGTTGGTTAGGCAGGAATCACCCACAAAGAAACCAACAGCCCTTCTAAGGGCTACAAGCACGTTTTTTTTTTGCCTCCTCATGGCTGCTGGCTGGGACTTGTAGTGCAGCGACCGCCATCTTGGCTGCACACTGTTAGGGCGTGAAATTAGAATCTGGTTAGGCAGGAATCATCCACAAAGAACCCAATGCTCCTTCTAAGGGCTGCAATGACATTTTTTTTGTCCTCCTCTTGGCTGGGACTTGTAGTGCAGCTGCCGCCATCTTGGCTGCACACTGTGCACTGGTGGTAGAAAGGGGACAGCACATGGTCCACACAGACCCTAATGAAATTGCCCAAAGTCCTCTCAGTACTCATTTTTGCTGCTGCTGTACCTTGGCTTGCTGGGATCTGTAGTGCAGTCTAGGGAATACGTTTTGTCACTCGGTTATATAAACTACAGTCCAGTGAACAATTGTGAGGTGTGCGATACACTAGCCACAGTCTAGAGAATACATTTTTTTCACTCAATTATATAAACTACAGTGCAGTGAACAATTGTGAGGTGTGCTGTACAGCAGCGTCAGTCTATAAAATATGTTTTTTTTCACTCAATTATATAAACTACAGTACAGTGAACAATTGTGAGGTGTGCGGTACACTAGCCGCAGTCTAAAGAATACGTTTTTTTCACTCAATTATATAAACTACAGTCCAGTAAACAATTGTGAGGTGTGCGATACACTAGCCACAGTCTAGAGAATACGTTTTTTTCACTCAATTATATAAACTACAGTCCAGTGAACAATTGGGAGGTGTGCGATACACTAGCCGCTGTCTAGAGAATACGTTTTTTTCCACTCAATTATATAAACTACAGTCCAGTGAACAATTGTGAGGTGTGCTGTACAGCAGTGTCAGTCTATAAAATACGTATTTTCTCGCAGTTATATGTCTTACAGTCCAGTGAAAAATTGAGTGCTTTGTGGTAAAATAGCCGCCATATAAAGACTATGTTTTTTTTCTCAGTTATATAAACTACATTCCAGTGAACAATTGTGAGGTGTGTGATACACTAGCCGCAGTCTAGAGAATAATTTTTTTCAAACAATTATATAAACTACAGTCCAGTGAACAATTATGAAGTGTGCGGTCCACTAGCCACAGTCTAGAGAATACTTTTTTTTTACTTAATTATATAAACAACAGTTCAGTGAACAATTGTGAGGTGTGCGATACACTAGCCGCAGTCTAGAGAATACGTTTTTTTCACTCAATTATATAAACTACAGTCCAGTGAACAATTGTGAGGTGTGCTGTACAGCAGCGTCAGTCTACAAAATACGTATTTTCTCGCAGTTATATATCTTACAGTCCAGTGAAAAATGGAGTGCTTTGCGGTAAAATAGCCGCCATATAAAGACTATGTTTTTTTCTCAGTTATATAAACTACAGTCCAGTGAACAATTGTGAGGTGTGCTGTAAAGCAGCGTCAGTCTATAAAATACGTATTTTCTCACAGTTATATGTCTTACAGTCCAGTGAAAAATGGAGTGCTTTGCGGTAAAATAGCCGCCATATAAAGACTGTTTTTTTCTCAGTTATATAAACTACAGTCCAGTGAACAATTGTAAGGTGTGTGATACACTAGCCGCAGTCTAGAGAATACGTTTTTTTCACTCAATTATATAAACTACAGTTCAGTGAACAATTGTGAGGTGTGCTGTACAGCAGCGTCAGTCTATAAAATACGTATTTTCTTGCAGTTATATGTCTTACAGTCCAGTGAAAAATGGAGTGCTTTGCGGTAAAATACTGCCATATAAAGACATGTTTTTTCTCAGTTATATAAACTACAGTCCAGTGAACAATTGTGAGGTGTGCTGTACAGCAGTGTCAGTCTATAAAATACATATTTTCTCGCAGTTATATGTCTTACAGTCCAGTGAAAAATGGAGTATTTTGCGTTAAAATAGCTGCCATATAAAGACTATGTTTTTTTCTCAGTTATATAAACTACAGTCCAGTGAACAATTGTGAGGTGTGCTGTACAGCAGCGTCAGTCTATAAAATACGTATTTTCTCACAGTTATATGTCTTACAGTCCAGTGAAAAATGGAGTGATTTGCAGTAAAATAGCCGCCATATAAAGATTATGTTTTTTTCTCAGTTATATAAACTACAGTCCAGTGAACAATTGTGAGGTGTGCTGTACAGCAGCGTCAGTCTATAAAATACGTATTTTCTCGCAGTTATATGTCTTACAGTCCAGTGAAAAATGGAGTGCTTTGCGGTAAAATAGCCGCCATATAAAGACTATGTTTTTTTCTCAGTTATATAAACTACAGTCCAGTGAACAATTGTGAGGTGTGCTGTACAGCAGCGTCAGTCTATAAAATACGTATTTTCTCACAGTTATATATCTTACAGTCCAGTGAAAAATGGAGTGATTTGCAGTAAAATAGCCGCCATATAAAGACTGTTTTTTTTCTCAGTTATATAAACTACAGTCCAGTGAACAATTGTGAGGTGTGCGGTCCACTAGCCGCAGTCTAGAGAATACATTTTTTTCATTCAATTATATAAACTACAGTCCAGTGAACAATTTTGAGGTGTGCGATAAACTAGCCACAGTCTAGAGAATACATTTTTTTCACTCAATTATATAAACTACAGTCCAGTGAACAATTGTGAGGTGTGCTGTACAGCAGCGTCAGTCTATAAAATACGTATTTTCTCGCAGTTATATGTCTTACAGTCCAGTGAAAAATGGAGTGATTTGCGGTAAAATAGCCGCCATATAAAGACTACGTTTTTTTCTCTGTGATATGTACTACAGTCCATTGAAAAATGTAGCGGTTTGAGGTAAAATAGCCACAGTCTAAAAATTCCTTTTTTTTCTCTCAGTTATATATACTACAGTGCAATGAACAATTATGTCATGTGCGGTATATTAGCCGCACTCTAGTGTTGACACCAACAAGTGACCAAGTTAGTTGAGGTAGCAGGTGAAGCACATAAAATTTTACACTGACACAGCATGGCGGTGACACCACCAATGCCTTGGTCAGACTGAGATTACAGTCAAATGGCTGTAGGTGAGCCTCCCAAAAATTTGTTTTGGAGTGTCTGAAGTTGACCATCCTAAAAAATTGTTTTGGAGTGTCTGTAGTTGACCCTCCTGTAAAATTGTTTTTGGAGTGGCTGTAGTTGACCCTCCTGTAAAATTTTTTTTGAGTGTCTGTAGTTGACCCTACTAAAAAATTTATTGGAGAGAGGGTCTGTAGGTGGCCCTCCGTAAACATTGTTGTATAGAGCGCCAGTTAGCCCTCAGAAACATTGCCTGTTGGCTCAGCGTTTGTGTAAGAAGAGAAGGAGGAGGAGGAGGAGAGGAGAGGATACATAAAGAATCTTCATGTTGAGCTGCTTTCCCCCACTGGAGATTTGCATTCCGGTGAAATCCAGGCTTTATTCATTTCAATAATACAGTCATGGCCAAAAGTTTTGAGAATGACACAAATATTTTCACATGATCTGCTACCCTCTGGTTTGTATGTGTGTTTGTCAGATGTTTTTATCACATACAGAAATATAATTGCAATCATATTATGAGTAGAGTTGAGCGAGTAGTGAAATATTCGAAAGTTCGAAATTCGATTCGAATAGACCGCGAAATTCGACTATTCGACCGAATATCGAATCCCATTAAAGTCTATGGGAAAAAAATGCTCGCCACTTGGAAATCTCAATTCGACCACTTGGAGGTCACCAAGTCCACCCTGAAACCTCAGAAAAGGATGCCAACACTGCTGGAATGCAACTAGGACAGCAGGGGAAGCATGTCTGGGTGCATATAACGCGCCCAAGTCGCACTATTACGCCACTATCACAGCCTCTCAACAATACACTCCAAAGACAATGTAACCTCTCTGTAAAGTGAGACCATACAAGGAAACCTTCTTTCCTCTACATTGCCATGGACCCCAAGCCAAACTAGACAAAAAAGAAGATAAAATTCTGCACCCCTTAAAATCACGTTGCCTATGACAACCACAGATGGCATAGGCAAAGGGGAAAGCAAATAGACCCCACCCCTAATTGTCATTGTGTGTGTGTGGTGTGAGATGTGGTCAGACATGTCTTCTTTAAAATGTAAAAACAACTCAAACACATGCAGAAGCCTTAAAATGCCCAAATTGTTGGCGCTTGAGATGTCAGTGATCCGACCTGGCCCAGTGTCATGTCTAGCAGGTAAAGCAGTGGGGATGTTGAGGGATGCGTAGGACCGCAAAAGGCAGGAAGAGGCCGTGGCCTGGCAGTGGCAGGCCTCCCAAGAAAAAATTTTGTGGAGGCCCAAGAGGGAGACCTTTAAAAATTTTGTGGAAATTTTGTGGAGGCCCAAGAGGTGAGACCTTGATAAAAATTTGTGGAGGCCCAAGAGGTGAGACCTTGTGAGACCTGTTAAAAATTTTGTGGAGGCCAAGAGGTTTGGGTGGAGGCCAAGAGGTGAGAAAAAAATTTTGTGGAGGCCCAAGAGGTGAGTCCCAAGAGGTGATAAAAATGGAGGCCCCAAGAGGTGAGACCTTATAAAAATTTTGTGGAGGCCCAAGAGGGTGATTTTTGTGGAGGCCCAAGAGGTGAGACCTTGTGAAAAATTTTGTGGAGGCCCAAGAGGTGTGGAGGCCCAAGAGGTGAGACCTGTTAAAATTTGTGGAGGCCAAGAGGTGAGACCTGTTGAAAATTTGTGGAGGCCCAAGAGGTGAACCTTTAAAAAATTGTGTGGAGGCCCAAGAGGTGAAGACCTTGTAAAATTTTGTGGAGGCCAAGAGGTGAGACCTCTAAAAATTATGTGGAGGCCCAAGAGGTGAGACGTGTTAAAAATTATGTGGAGGCCCAAGAGGTGAGACGTGTTGAAAAATTATGTGGAGGCCCAAGAGGTGAGACGTGTTAAAAATTATGTGGAGGCCCAAGAGGTGAGACCTGTTAAAATTTTGTGGAGGCCCAAGAGGTGAGACCTGTTAAACATTTGTGGAGGCCCAGAGGTGAAGACTGTTGTGGAGGCCCAAGAGGTGAGACCTCTTAAAATTTTGAGGACCTGTGGAGGCCCAGAGGTGAGACCTCTTAAACATTTTGTGGAGGTGAGACCTCTTGGAGGCCAAGAGGTGAGACCTCTTAAACATTTTGTGGAGGCCCAAGAGGTGAGACCTCTTAAACATTTTGTGGAGGCCCAAGAGGTGGACGTGTTTTAAAAATTATGTGGAGGCCCAAGAGTGAGACGTGTTAAAAATTATTGTGGAGGCCCAAGAGGTGAGACCTGCTTAAACATTTTGTGGAGGCCCAAGAGGTGAGACCTGTTTAAACATTTGTTTAGGCCCAAGAGGTGAGGACCTATTAAACATTTGTGGAGGCCCAGAGGTGAGACCTTCTTAAAATTTATGTGGAGGCCCAAGAGGTGACACCTCTTAAACATTTTGTGGAGGCCCAAGAGGGAGCCATAAATATATAAATTTTTCTTATTTACGGAGCAATTCTACAGCGGTAAGGAGGAGGAGGAGGAGGAGGAGGGAAATGGCACTTCATACCAGATGGCACTTCACTTTTTGGCTGCTTTCCACTGTTGGAGAAGCAAAGTCCGGGTCAATCCACTTGCTGTTCATTTTGATTAGCGTCAGCCTGTCGGCACTGTCGGTTGACAGGCGGCTGCGCTTATCGGTTATAATGCCCCCGGCTGCGCTGAACACCCTTTCTGATAGCACGCTGGCGGCAGGGCAGGCAAGCACCTCCAAGGCGTACAGGGACAGTCCAGCCACGTGTCCAACTTGGAGACCCAGTAAGTGTAGGACGCCGAGGGATCGGGGAGGACAGGGTTACGGCCTGCCAGGTACTCCCGCAACATCCGCCGATACTTGTCCCTCCTGCTGATAGCGGGCCCCGCAGTGATGGAAGTTGCACGAGGGGGTGCCATGAACGTGTCCCACACCTTGGAGAGTGTTCCCCTGGTGGCTGTGGGCCTGATAGATGTTGTGGGACTCTGGGAGACCCTCTCCTCTCTGCCGCCAGCGATGGTGGGTGGGAAAATCTCCATCATGTTCTGCACGAGTTCCCTCTGGTATTCCAGCAATCGATTTGTCCTATCCTCTACCGGAATAAAAGAGGAGACGTTATCTTTATACCGGGGGTCCAGGAGTGCGAAGACCCAGTACAGTTTGTTCTCCACTATCCGGACAACACGTGTGTCCCGGGAAAAGCAGCCCAGCATGAAGTCAGCCATGTGTGCCAGACTCTGAATAGGCATGACCTCACTGCCCCCACCAGAAGGATCACTTGCCATTTCCTCCTCTTCCTCTTCCGCCTCCTCTCCGCCCCATCCGCGCTGAACCAATGGGACGCACACAGCCTGACTGCTACCCTCGCCGCCAGCATCCTCCTCCTCTTCTACAGCCACCTCCACGTCGTCCTCCTCCTCCTCACCCTCATCCTCCTGCAACTGCCACCGTGAAGCAGACAAAAGTGTGGTCTGACTGTGTAGCTCTGTTGCGTCTCCTCCTACCCCCGTCTCCTCTGCGTGCAATGCGTTCTCCCTTATTGCGATGAGGGATTCTTTAAGGACGCATAGGAGCGGGATGGTTATGCTCACTATAGCGTCCTCGCTGCTGACCCTTCTTGGTGGACTCCTCAAAGATACACAGTACATCGCATATGTCTGCCATCCATGGCCACTCGTGGTTGGCAAACTGAGGGAGCTGAGTTGGAGGCACGCGTGGATTCATAATCTGGTACTCCATCAATGCTCTCTGCTGCTCACACACCCTGGCCAACATGGAATAGGTGGAATTCCAGCGAGTCGGCAGGTCGCACAACAGCCGATGTTCAGGCAAATGGAGGCGTTGCTGGAGTTTTTTTAAGCTAGCAGCAGCTACAGTTGACTTCCGAAAGTGAGCGCACAAGCGCCGCACTTTCACCAGTAGCTCTGCCAGGTTGGGGTAAGTCTTTAGAAATTTTTGGACTACCAGATTAAAAACGTGGGCCAGGCATGGTACGTGATTGAGTTCGGCAAGCTCCAGAGCCGCCACCAGGTTACGGCCGTTATCGCACACGACCATGCCTGGTCCTAGCTGCAGCGGCGACAGCCACATCTCCGTCTGCTGCAATATGGCGTCCCTCACCTCTGGGGCGCTGTGCTTCCTGTCGCCCAAGCTGATGAGCTTAAGCACCGCCTGCTGACGTCTCCCCGCGCCAGTGCTGCAACGCTTCCAGCTAGCGGCTGAGGGAGATGTTAAGGCAGAGGAGGAGGAGGAGGAGGAGGGGTTTATCAGAACCCATGCTGGCAATCTTGGGCGGGGGTGGTAGGTAGGCCGTCTCTGTTTGCGACCCCGTCCCCGCTTCCACAACATTCACCCAGTGTGCCGTCAAAGATGTATCGTCCCTGGCCGAAAGCGCTTGTCCACGAGTCGGTGGTCAAGTGGACCTTTGCGCTGACTGCGTACCTCAGGGCCCGCCTGATGTTACGCGACACGTGCTGGTGCAGGGCGGGGACGGCACTCCGGGAAAAGTAGTGGCGGCTGGGGACGGAATAGCGAGGTGCGGCAGCCGCCATCAGGTCGCGGAAGGCCTGCGTCTCCACAAGCCTAAACGGCAACATCTCCAGGGCCAGCAGTTTGGAGATGTGGCAGTTTAAGGCTTGGGCTTGGGGGTGACTCGAGGCGTACTTCCGCCTGCGGTCGAACGCCTGCGAGATGGACAGTTGTTGGGACGAGGAGTGTGAAGGTGCAGGCGAAGAGGCGGGGGAAGGGGAGGCTGAAGGAGAAGGCCCCAAAGTAGCCGAGGCAGAGGCAGATGTGGAGGTGTCCTGGCTGGAGGTCTGGACCGCAGTGGCAGCACACAACACAGGGGAAGAGGCAGTGGCAGCAAGGACCGGGCGCAGGTTGTATTGCGTTTGCTCTCTCCCACTCAGCCCAGTGCTTGACTTCCAAGTGACGCCGCATGCCTGAGGTGGTCAGATTGCTCTTCTCAGAGCCCCTACTCAGTTTTGAGTGGCAGAGTGTGCAAACCGCGCTCAGTTTTCATCCGCACAAACATTAAAAAATCTCCACACCACAGAAGTACGAGGCCTCGATGGGGGAGCTTCGCGCGACTGCCCGCTGCGGGAACAGCTTCGGCCCTGCTGGCTGTGGCCTCACTTTCTCTGTCTGGACTGTCCTCTGCCTGTGGACATCCCTCTGCCTGTGGACATCCCTCTGCCTGTGGACATCCCTCTGCCTCTGGACATCCCTGCTTGCGTCTTTGCTGCCTTTTTCGGTGCCGCGCAGACCACCACCTCTTCCACTACTTTCCTCGCTGGACATCACCCCTGGCCAAGTGGGGTCCGGTCATTTCGTCATCCACCACCTCAACTTCCTCACTCTGCTCCTCCTCCTGCCCACTGGACATTCCAACAGCCTCCCTTGATGGCAACTGCGTCTCATCATCATCATCGCTCATGATAACAGATGCTGGCTCAGGGTCCACATCAGCAGGAGATGGCGAAAACTCAAGTGTTTGGGCATCACTACAAACAAATTCCTCTGCTAGCTCCTGGGATTCTTCCGGCACATCTGAAAAAGGACCCGAAAAGAGCTCCTGGGAGGGGTCAATGGTGGGATGACTCTGTTGGCCAGGGTGTGGAGGAAGGAGGGTCAGAGTGAGACTGTGTGGATGACTGGCTGGTGGACAACTGTGTGGAAGCGCTATCGGCTATCCATTGCACCACCTGTTCAACCTGCTCAGGCCTCAACAGCGGTGTAAACCCGCCCCCTGCTTAACTGTCCCATAAAGGCAGGGATTCTGGATGAGCGGGATCCTGGCTGACCCTCACCAGCACGCATTGTATCCCACTGGCTTCAACAAGGCCCCCAACAGCATTTCCGTGCCCCCGTCCTCGTCCACGGTCCTATTCCGCTAGCCCCCGGCCGCATTTTATTTTTTTTTTTACAATATTTTGCCTTCACAGCCGT
>ONZH01010659.1:0-59100 GCA_900303285.1 Rhinella marina
TAAAACTAAAGATTTATTACCCTGATTCTTCAGTTTTCTGTAACACCCCATATGTGGTCATAAACTGCTATAACGGGCATATGGCAGGGTGCAGAAGGAAAGTAATGTCATGTGGTTTTTGGAGGGCCAGATTTCACTGGGATAATTTTAAGTTGACATATGACATTTAACAATCCCCTGATGCACCCCTAGAGTAGAAATTCCAAAAAAGTAACGCCCATTTTGTAAATTAAAGGATAAGGTGACACTTTATTGTACTATTTTGTGGTATATATGACTTTTGATTGCTCTATATTACGCTTTTTGTGAGGCAAGGTAGCAAAAAAATGGCTGTTCTGGCACAGTTTTTATTTTTTGTTTTTTACTGTGTTCACCTGACAGGTTAGATCATGTGCTATTTTTATAGAGCTGGTTGTTATGGAGGGGACGATATCAAATATGTCTACTTTTATTTTCTTTTATTTCAGTTTTACTGTTATCAGTTTTCAGGGGCGTAGCTAAAGGCTCATGGGCCCTGGTGCAAGAGT
This sequence comes from Rhinella marina, assembly GCA_900303285.1. Lineage (NCBI taxonomy): Eukaryota > Metazoa > Chordata > Amphibia > Anura > Bufonidae > Rhinella > Rhinella marina. Next base: position 528 of record ONZH01010659.1, read on the forward strand.
TCAGCTTGGGCCCCCCCCCTTCTCCAGCGCTGGTTCACCTAGCTTTTCTGCCGGCCAAGTCAAAAATTGAAACCCCCTTCCATGCCAAATTCTCACCCTAACCTAACCTCCTAACATTACGTGTATCACTACAGAACATACAGGGTAAGGCTACATTCACACGACCCATTCACTTAAATGAGCACTGTGTGCTGTCCACATCTGTATGTCCATTCCTATTTTTGTCCGTTTTGGGGACAAGGATAGGAATTGTTACAGTGGATCTGCAAAAAAAACGGATGCCATACGGAACATCATCCTTTTTTTGCGGATCCGCAATTTGCAGACTGCAAAACACAATGTTCCTGTGAATGTAGCCTAATACAGTGCCCCATACCTCTTACATCCAGTATAATACAGCGCCCCATACCTCTTACATCCAGTATAATACAGCGCCCCATACCTCGTACATCCAGTGACGTCTCCTCGGATGTACATCTTCTCTTCCTCATCTTCTCCTTTCAGACCAGACGCCATTGTTCAGCCATTTCTCATCTCTGCAGTTAGACAGAAAAAAAATCTTAGTTTACTACTTTTCCATCATCCTCCCGTCTTCTGGACAAATCATCCTACCACCCCCAGTACTGTGCCACTAGTACCACACAGAGAGTGCCCTTCAATAATTATTGGCACACAGTGTCCTAAAATAACTGCGCCCAGCAAATAGTGTCCAGTAATAGTGTGAACATAACGTCCCCCAGAAATAACTGCGCTGATACCGTGCCAGGGTGCCCCCAAAGTCCCAACTATAATTCTCTGCCAGAGTGCACTTGTTAGTAATAGCGCCCCCAACAGTACTAATGTCCCCACTGTGCCCCAGAAGTAATAATGCTTTCAATGTGCCAGTAAGAAATGCCCCATGTGCCAGAAAAATGCCCCCAAGTGCCAGTAAGAAATGCCTCCCATTGCCCTCATGTGCCAGTAAGAAATGTCCCCAATGCCCCCATGTGCCAGTAAAAATGGCCCCAGTGCCAGTAAAAATGCCCTCGTGTCCCATGTGCCAGTAAAAATGCCCCCAGGGCCAGTAAAATGCCCCCAGTGCCCCCATGTGCAAGTAAAAAATGCCCCCAGGCATAAACTCCAGTGCCCCCATTGCAGTAAAATGCCCCAGTGCCCCATGTGCCATAAGAATGCCCCATGTGCCAGTAAAATGCCCCCAGTGCCCCCATGTGCCAGTAAGAATGCCCCCAGTGCCCCCATGTGCCAGTAAAAGTGCCCCCAGTACCAGTTAAAAATGCCCCAGTGCCAGTAATATTGCCCCCAGTGCCAGTAATATGCCCCCAGTGCCCCCCATGTGCCAGTAAAAATGCCCCCAGTGCCGAGTAATATGCCCCCAGTTGCCCCCATGTGCCAGTTAAAATGCCCCAAGTGCCCCCATGTGCCAGTTAAAAGTGCCCCCAGTACCAGTAAAAATGCCCCAGTTGCCAGTTAATATGCCCCCAGTGCCCCATGTGCCAGTAAAAATGCCCCCATGTGCCAGTAAAAAATGCCCCCAGTGCCCCATGTGCCAGTAAAAGTGCCCCCAGTACCAATAAAAATGCCCAGTGCCAGTAATTTGCACCCAGTGCCCCATGTGCCAGTAAAATGCCCCCATGTGCCAGTAAAAGTTGCCATGTGCCAGTAATATGCCCCCCATGTGCCAGTAAAAATGCCCCCAGTGCCCCCATGTGCCAGTAAAAATGCCCATGTGACAGTAAAAGTGCCCCCAGTGCCCCCCATGTGCTAGTAAAAATGCCCCATGTCCCCCAATAGAGCTCGGTCCGTGCTACAATAAAAAATAAATACTAATACTTACCTCCATGGAGCTGTCAGCGATGCGATGCAGGCCTCTTCCGGCCTGTGTCCCGCGCTGTACGGCTCAGGCGGCGCGATGACGTCATCGCGCCGCCTGAGCCGGCCTCTGATAGGCTGCAGGCCCAGTGCCTGCAGCCTATCAGAGGAACGGGCAGGGGAGACGCCTCTCCCTCCCCTGCCCCGCAGTAGAATACAGGCATCTGTATCGCCGTCCTGAGGACGGCGATACAGATGACTATGGAGATGAGCGCTTCCACAATGGAAGCGCTCATCTCCCTCTGCCCCACCGCCGCCCGCAACTGTCCGCAGGGCCGCACCGCACCCGGCTAATTGGCGGTGCGGCCCTGCAAGTGGCAAGGGGGGCCCTCGGGGCCCCCTGGCTTAGGGGCCCGGTCGCAACTGCGACCGCTGCGACCCCTATAGCTACGCCACTGTCAGTTTTTAATAAAGCATTTTTGAATTAAATCATGTGTGTCTCCTTTTTCTAAAAGGGTCTGTAGGGTCTCATTTTTTGCAGCATGAGGTGACGGTTTGGTTGATACTATTTTGGGGTACATACTACTTTTTGATAATTTGGTATTACACCTTTTGTGATGTATGGCGACAAAAAACTGATTTTTATTTTTTTACGGTTATCACCTGACGGGGAAAATAATGTGATATTTTTATAGCAGGTTGTTATGGACGTGGTGATACCTAAGTTGATGATTTTTTTTTTATATTTACACAATAAAAGGATTTTTGAAACAAAAACAATCATGTCTCCATGTTTTTATTTTTTTATTTTTTGGGCTATTGTCTTAAGTAGGGTCTCATTTTTGAAGGACGAGAGGACGGTTTGATTAGTACTATTTTTGGGTACATACTACTTTTTGATCATTTGGTATCACACTTTTTGTGATGCATGGTAATAAAAAAAGGAATTTTGGCACACTTTTTGTTATTTTTTACAGTGTTCACTGGACAGGTTAGCTCATTTTATACTTTTATAGAGAAGGTTGTTATGGACGTGGTGATACCTAACATGTCTGTTTTTTTAAATATATTTTGGTTTTATACAATAAAATAATTTTTGAAACAAAAACAATCATGTTTTTATGTCTCCATTATCTTTTTTATGTTTTAGACAATTGTCTTAGGTAGGGTCTCATTTTTTGCGGGATGAGACGGTTTGATTGGTATTATTTTTGGGTAGATATGACTTTTTTGATCGCTTTGTATTACACTTTTTGTTATGTAAGGTGATAAAAAATGGCTTTTCTGGCTCAGTTTTTATTTTATTTTTTTTACGGTTTTCACCGAATAAGTTAGCTCATGTGATATTTTTATAGAGCAGGTTGTCACGGACGTGGCAACACCTAATATGTCTGTTTTTGTTAAATATATTTTGGTTTTAAACAATAAAATTATTTTTAAACAAAAAAATTATGTTTTTATGTCTCCATTATCTGAGAGCCATATCTTTTTATTTTTAGCTGATTGTTTTAGGTAGGGTCTAGAGATGAGCAAGCATGCTCGTCTGAGCTTGGTGCTCGTTCGAGCATTAGGGTACTGTTAAGTGCTCGCTGCTCGGACGAGTATCACGCCATGCTCGAGGAAATGGCATCTCCCAAATTTTGAATTTTTGGCGCCTATAACTCAGCCAATCACTAGCCAGGAGACACTGCGGTACCCCCCAGCATCACGTGGGGCCTTACATGTCGATAGCAGGGGTTGGCTGGCCAGATCAGGTGACCCTGGAATATACTAGTGACGTCCGGCGGTGCTCGGCTCAGAGGCTGTCTGGATGTCGTTAGGGACAGATCTGCTGCGTTTCAGGGAGAGTGTTAGGGCCTGGATTTAGTTCTCTGTTAGGCAGGAGTGATCTCAAAAGAACCAACAGAAGACACTTTTTTTTGTCTCCTGGCTGGGCTGGCTGGCACTAGTAGTGCAGCTATCGCCATATATAACAAACTTTGTTTTTTTGTTGTTTTATCTCAGTGATACAAATCCATTTCATACAGCTGTGTTGGAACCATTCTGTGTGTCACAGTTCAGCTGTCCAGTCACCACAAACCACAATCCGTATTTTCTGTCCAGGTGACCCATACTGTACGTCACATAATTCAAAAAAGGTCTTTTGCTCTCACTAATACAGCTACATTAGAAAAATCTGAATGCGACATTTTTCTGGGTTGCAGTGAAAATAGCCACAGTCAGCAGGGGCTGAGTTTGTTCTCTGATATATTCTGCACGTCATGTTAAAAAAAAAAAAAAACAACTTAGTTTTTTTGTTGTTTTATCTCAGTGATACAAATCCATTTCATACAGCTGTGTGGAACCATTCTGTGTGTCACAGTTCAGCTGTCCAGTCACCACAAACCACAATCCGTATTTTCTGTCCAAGTGACCCATTCTGTACGTCACGTAATTAAAAAAGGTCTTTTGCTCTCACTGATACAGCTACATTAGAAAAATCTCTGTACGACATTTGTCTGGGTTGCACTTAAGCAGACCAAGTCTGCCTAATCTAATAGTTTCAGTGTAATTGCTCCATACTGCACGGTACGTAAAATATGTAATTTTGCTCTAACTTATTCACCTATATATTAACTTGTTCAGATTGAACAAGTTTGTGGGTTTCAGTACAGCAGGCCCATTTTTTTTTTTTTGGTATATATAATACACTTATATACAGAAAATGTTGAACCCCAGGGCTAAGGGTCGAGGACGAGGGCGTGGACATTCAATTACTGCAGGGGGCAGAGGCCGTGGTCCTGGGCAGGGTGAGACAGTACCTGCTCATGAGGGAGCAGGGGAACGCCGCAGAGCTACACTCCCTAGCTTCATGTCTCAACTTGCAGGGACACGTGGTAGAGGACTGTTGAAACCACAACAGTGCAAACAGGTGATGTCGTGGATTGCGGACAATGCTTCAAGTAATTTGTCCACCAGTCAGTCTTCCACGCAGTCCACCCACGTTACCCAAGGGAGCACTCCTCTGGCTCCTCCACCTCAACCTCTTTCCCCCCAGTCTGCCCCCTCCCAGGAAAATTTGGAATGCGATCCGGCATACTCTGAAGAACTGTTTTCTGGACCCTTCCCAGAGTCACAAACCACTTCTCAGGTTGCTGCTGACCTCTTTCCCGATGCCCAAGTTTTCCAACTGTCGCAGTCTGAGGGTGATGACATTGTTGACTTAGTGGAAGAAGTGTGTAAAGAGGTGTTGGATGATGAGGAGACACGGTTGTCAGACAGTGGTGAAGTTGTTGTCAGGGCAGGAAGTCCGAGGGGGGAGCAGACTGAGGAATCGGAGGATGACGAGGTGACTGACCCAAGCTGGGTTGATAAGCCGAGTGAAGACAGTACTTCTGAGGCGGAGTCGAGTGCTGCACCAGAACAGGTTGGAAGAGGCAGTGGTGTGGCCAGAGGGAGAAGCAGGGCCAGAGCTGGTGCATCAGCAGCAACTGTTTCACGTAGTGAAGCTCCCGTGGCGAGGCCTAGATGTTCACAAGTCTGGAGGTTCTTTAAAGAAATTGAGGATGACCGACGGACTGTGGTGTGCAACCTGTGCCACACCAGGATCAGCAGGGGTGCCACCACTACTAGCCTAACCACCACCAGCATGCGCAGGCATATAAGTGCTAAACACCCCACTCAATGGAACCAAGGCCGTTCACCTCCTGCGGGTCCCACCACTGCTCCTTCCCCTGTGTCACTCACTGCCTCTGCTAGTCAACCCCCTGCCCAGGACCCCGGCACGAGCGCCTCCCGCTGGAAAAATACCTTCGCCTACACAATCCTCCATAGCGTCTACCAATGTGTCCCTGCGCAGCGTTCAACTGTCTTTACAGCAGACGCTGGAGAGCAAGAGGAAATACAGTTCCACCCACATGCCCAAGCCCTCACGTCCACATCTCCAAATTGCTGAGCCTGGAGATGCTGCCCTATAGGCTGGTAGAGACCGAGGCCTTTCGCAATCTCATGGCAGTGGCTGCCCCTCGGTATTCGGTCCCCAGCCGCCACTATTTTTCCCGATGTGCCGTCCCAGCCCTACACCAGCACGTGTCACAGAACATCATCCGTGCCCTGACCAACGCTGTTTCTGAGAAGGTCCACCTAACCACGGACACGTGGACAAGTGCTGCCGGGCAGGAACACTATATATCACTGACGGCACATTGGGTTAACTTGGTGGAGGCTGGGACCGAGTCTGACCCTGGGGCTGCTCATGTACTGCCCACACCGAGGATTGCGGGGCCTACCTCGGTCACGGTCTCTTAGACGTACTATGCCTCCTCCTCCAACCCCTCCTCCTCCTCCACCTCATCCTCCGAATTACCATCCGTGGGCACGGCGCCTTCAGTCGGTAGCTCTAGGCTGCGCTTACAGGGCATCACGGCGTAGACCGATCTGTGGCTGGCACCGCTGAACCTCAAGCAAGGCATGGTTGTATGTGACAACGGGCGTAACCTGATGGCGGCTCTGCAACTCGGCAGACTCACACATGTGCCATGCCTGGCCCATGTGTTCAATCTCATAGTTCAGCGGTTCCTCAAGACATACCCCAATGTCACCAAGGTGAGCCGCATCTGTGCGCATTTCCGCAAGTCGACCACAGATGCTGCCACTCTCAGGGCAGCGCAGTGCCGCCTACAACTGCCCGCTTGTGCGACGTGCCCACAAGATGGAATTCGACATTAAACATGTTGTCCAGAGTTTACCAGCAGCGCAGAGCGATTGTAGACTGCCAGATGTCAACTTCCACCAGAACTGGTAGTCAGGTCAGTCAGATTCCTCAAGTCTACAATGAGGAGTGGACGTGGATGTCTGATATCTGCCAGGTGTTGACCAACTTTGAGGAGTCAACACAGATGGTCAGCGGCGATGCCGCCATTATCAGCCTCACCATCCTGCTGCTTTGCCTGTTCAAAAACTCACTGCTCAGCACGAAGTCGGAAGCTTTGTGCTTGTCACAAGAGATGGTGGAGGAAGATACGTCGCTTGATAGCCAGAGCACCCTCCGGTCTGTTTCTCAGCGCGTATCGGAAGAGGGGGATGAGGATGAGGAGGAAGAGGAGGAGAATGTCGGCGAGACAGAAGAGGGTACCAATGCTCAGTCCTTCTTAACTCTTGAGCGTGTATGGGCTGAAGAGGAGGAGGAGGAGGAAATGGAGAGTCAGGCCAGTGAGGAGAGGGAATTCTTGCGTGTTGGGACTCTGGCACACATGGCAGACTTCATGTTAGGCTGCCTATCCCGTGACCCTCGCGTTAGAAGAATTTTTTCAAACACCAATTACTGGATGTTCACTCTCCTGGACCCACGGTGCAAGCAGAACCTTTCCACTCTCATCCCTGTAGAGGAAAGGAGTATGAGAGTGAATCAATATCAACAGGCCCTGGTCCACAAGCTGAAACAATCCTTCCCATCTGACACCGCTAGCGGCAGAGGGCGTGGTTCTGTGGGCCAAGTAGCGGGAGAGAGGAGGCGAGCAGGCATCTTGTCCAGCACTGGCAGGGGAACGCTCTCCAAGGCCTTTGCCAGTTTTCTGTCACCCCAGCAAGACACTGTCACCTGTCCCCAGTCTAGGCAGAGTAGGGGTGAGCTTTACAGAAAGATGGTGAGGGAGTACCTAGCTGACCATATCAACGTCCGGACCGATCACTCTGCTCCATACAACTACTGGGTTTCAAAGCTGGACACGTGGCCTGAACTGGCGCTTTACGCCTTGGAGGTGCTGGCCTGCCCTGCCGCTAGCGTGTTGTCAGAGAGGCTATTCAGTGCAGCTGGTGGCGTCATCACCGATAAGCGTACACGCCTGTCAACTGACAGCGCTGACAGGCTGCCGCTTATTAAAATGAACAAAGCCTGGATTTCACCGGAATTCAAATCTCCTCCGGGGGAAAGCAGCTAAAGATTAACATTACTTATGTATCCGATTCCTCTAATCTACTCCTCCTACTCCTCCTCCTCCTTGTCGTCTTTGCCTAACGCTGACCCAAAACGCAATTTTTTAGAGGGCCAACTGGCTGTAAAACAATGTTTCAGGAGCGTCAAACAGACAGTGCAAAACAATTTTTCAGGAGGCGCAAGTACCGACATTTAAAAAAAATTTTTTTTTGCTGAGGGTCGACTTTATGTACTCCGAAAAGAAAAAAATTTTTGGAGGCTCAACAAAAGCCATTTCACTGCATTCTCAGTCGGACAAAGTCATTGGTGGTGTAACCGCCATGCTGTGTCAGGCTAAATTTTTGGGTGCTTCACCAGCTACCTCATCTAACTTGGTCACTTGTTGGTGTCACCGCCATGCTGTGTCAGGCTTATGCCTGCATCGTGTGGCTGGGGATAGGAGAGCAGTGCCAGCATGGGCATGGGTGATGGACCTTCGTTGCACCTAGTTGGGTGCTTCCCTAACATGTGATGGGCATGTGCCTCGCCTTTCTTGGTCTGGGTGAGCACAATTGCCATGAGGGTAACAACCAGGCTGTTGCAGGAGAATTTGGGGTAATGATGGGATTAGGCAGCCTCAGAGGCATCCATGCATGCTGCCCATGCTGTTTCCTGTCCATTTCCGTGGTGTTTCCATCATTTTCTGATGTTTCCAGGTTTTCACCCAGCCTTCCCTAGGCAGAGCCTTGGTCCCCTGCAAAAATGCTCGAGTCTCCCATTGACTTCAATGGGGTTCGTTACTCGAAACGAGCACCCGAGCATCGGGAAAAGTTTGTCTCGAATAACGAGCACCCGAGCATTTTAGTGCTCGCTCATCTCTAGTAGGGTCTCATTTTTTGTGGAATGAGATGACGGTTTGATTGGTATTATTCTTGGGTAGATATGACTTTTTGATCGCTTGGTATTGCACTTTTTGAGATGAAAGGTGACAAAAAATGGCTTTTTTTTTAGCACAGTTTTTATTTTTATTCTTTTACATTTTTGACCATATGGGGTGGATCATGTGATATTTTTATAGAGCAGGTTTTTACGCACGTGACGATAGCTAATATGTCTGTTTTTTTATTTTTTTCTATTTTTTACAATTTTATATGTCACTTTTTATGGGAAAAGGGCTTTTTTTTAATTGAACTTTATTTTTTTATTGTTAAAAACACTTTGATTTTACTTTTTTTTTTTCCTTTTTACTTATGTCCCACTATGGGACTTCAACATTATAGGGTCTGATCCCTGTTTCAATGCAGCACAATACATCTGTATTGTACTGCATTGTCTATCAGTGTATTACACACTGTAATACGCTGATAGATTGCCTATGAGACCCAGCCTGGGGGCTGGGCCTCATAGGCCTCCGTAGCTGCTGGGCCCCCAGGCCTCTGAGAGGCTTGGGGTTGCCATGGCAACCATCGGTTCCCCGCGATCGCAGTGCGGGGACCCGATGCATGAGGTGAGGGAGCGGAAACCTCCCATATGCACTGACCATGGCATATGAGGCGTCATCACCGATGCGGTGGATGCAGCAGGGTGGATGCAGCAGGATCTGTTTCTCTACGTTTTGGAAGCGCAGACAAAAATGCTACAACCCTAAGATGTGTCTCCCCATGCTCATGCAATGTGCATTCACAATGCAGCAGTTACCTCAGAGCGGGTTTGAACAGGAGCAAGCTGGCCACCACTACTACATGGCCGCGGTGGCCGTAACTAGGGGCAACGGCCTGACTGATGTATGTGGGACAATGGATATACAAATAGGAAAATCTTCTAGGGGCTTGTTCACACATCAGTTATTTGATCAGTTATTTCCATCAGTTATTGTGAGCCAAAACCAGGAGTGGACACTAAACAGAGATCAGGTATAATGAAAAGATCTGCACCTGTTCTGTGTTTTTGACCCGCACCTGGTTTTGGCTGACAATAACTGATGGAAATAACTGATCAAATAACTGATATGTGAACAACACCTAAACGGTACATTTTATATAAATACATGGAGGCACATTTCACCTTAACTATACTTAGCTAAACTAAAATAAAGACATTACAACATTAATTTTGGATAAAAATGGCCGCAATGCTTTATTTATGGTTACCAATAATAAATTAATTCAGATTAAAATTCATCAATAAAAATATCATAAAAATATAATTAAATAAATAAATAAATAAATAATTAAATAATCCGAAATAACCATCTTCTTCAACCGTGAACTACATCCACCCAGCTGAAGACTGAGTGACTTAAGCCCCTACAATTAAAGCAAAGCGACAAATAAGATAACAAGAGATAAAGCTTGAGGGCGGGCGATGCTCCTCTTCTTTCTTCAGACTGGACACCGATGACCACTGCACCTGCAATAAATAAGAGAAAGCTTCCCGCCACAGATACCAACAACAAATCCAAGCGCAGGATTTCTCCCCCAGCAACGCCCAGAACCAATCAGAAATGACTATAACAGCACAGGTAAGCTAACTAAACCAGAAAAAAAACGGTTACCTCATCACCTCAGAATTCAATCTGAAAAATCTGACAGGTTTAAAAAAGGCGGGAAAAACTACCATAAAAGACCTCCTATTAAATAAAATGGTGATTGTGCCCCCATGTATCCCCCAAGCTAAACACTCTGGGGGATCTGTCCATTCTATTAGTAATAATACTGGTATGGCTATATCTAGCTATACAAACTACATTTGTGAGATGGGAATACCCCTTTAAGTAATTTATCTTGGTTTAGGTATTTTCAGTTATGTTCAGCGCTGTCCAGCATAAAAGAAAAAGCATGGTTGGAAATTGATACTTTTTGGAAAAGATTAGCTCCCATGGACAAAAGGCCTGGGGAGCTGATTGTCCATTGATTTCACTAGAGGGATGGCAGGATATTTTTGGTAAATTAAGATTTGTGTCACATAATTTTAATCACATTTTGATACAATTTAATATGTTACATAGAGTATATATTACGCCACTATGGCTGAATAAATGTGGGTTAAGAGGGACATTGTTGGGGCAAACCCCCTTCTCTATGATTGCCGGGGTCCTAATTCAATGAAGATGAGCGCTCAGAGAATTGACACATGCACCTTGGATGAATCAGATTCTCTCCTTCATTCTGGTTTATTTTACATACGTATACATCTTATAACACTACAGATAATCATAGACAAATCTGGCCCACCACAAAGGAGGGGGTGTAAATCAGAACTAATGATTTGATTGGTTATTCATAAAAGGTAATGTTTCCGCTCTATACTAACAAGGTTCTACTAGTTAGAAAGTTTCTTATCTCAGAGCTGACATTCTTCAGCTGTACATCCTGAAACTAAGAAATCAAAACATAACTCTCCTGAACATCAAACTCTGATAAGAGAGAATGAGAAAATGAGGGGGAGCGAGACAGCGAGCGAGCTGCTTACTTCGGCCTTGTAACTATCTTATACACAGAAAACTCCCCACATTCTCACAGCTGCTCAGTAATTTTCCACATATGCACAAGATGGAGGAAATAGTTTTACAAAATGGATTCTTATCCCTCACAACATCTAACTGTCCACAGTGTGATACACTTGGCACTAATATTTTGCACATGCTTTGGTCCTGCCCAGAACTAGAGATACATTGGGGTTCAATATATATAGTTTTATTACTCAAAAGCTGAGGGTGCAGATTCCGTTCATGCCACAATGTTGGTTACTAAGTGATCTCTCTAAAGTAAATTGTTCTAAAGCCATGAAGATTTTGTTAGTCAGTATAATGTTTTGGTCCAGACTATTAATAACTCGAGTTTGGTTTGCACAAACTATTCCAGATATTAGGGAGTGTAAATACGGTGAATACGGTTAAAAGATATAAAAACATCTTATATAGGGAGAGAAATGTACTGGTTAAATGGACTAAGGTTTGGTCAGCATGGAAAATCTAGGAGAATGTTTATAGTTATTGTGTTTTCCACCCTTATGCCCCCTCATCCCTAAAATTACAGAAAAAAATGACCTGCATTAGCCAAAAGTAGCCTGGAAGTCTTTCTTTTCATATCCCAACTGCCATACACATGGTCACCTGACCCTTATCAGCCAATAGAAGCTTGCAGGCCCTTAGTCTCCACATACACACAATTTTACACCAGGTTTCCATAACAACCTAGCCATTTTTCCTCACTGCTATAGGTCAGCTTTAAAGGGGCAGGGGCGCTGTGGATGACACTGTTAAGGGAGCCGAGTGCTGTGGAGGTCACAATTAAGGGGACAGTGTTAAGGAGCAGATTGCTGTAGAGACAACTGTTATGGGGTCGGAGTGTTGTGGAAATCACTGTTAAGAAGATGGGGTGCTGTGGAGATCAGTAATAAAGGGGCGGTCGCTGTGGAGGTCACTGTTAAAGGGTCGGGTGCTGTGGAGTCCTCTGTTAAGGGGGCAGGGAACAGTGGAGCTCGCAGTTAAGGGGACAGTCTGCTATGGAGGTCAGTGTTAAAGGGGTTGTTATTTTTTTGTTCTTTGAATATTTCTAACTAGGCAAATGTAATAGTAACATAGTAACATAGTTTATGAAGCCGTAAAAAGACATCTGTCCATCCAGTTCGGCCTGTTATTCTGCAAGTTGATTCAGAGGAAGGCAAAAAAACCTGTGAGTTAGAAGCCAATTTTCCCCACTTTAGGGGGAAAAATTCCTTCCCGACTCCAATCGGACAATCAGAATAACTCCCTGGATCAACGACCCATCTTAGTAATTATAACCTGTAATATTATTACACTCCAGAAATACATCCAGGCCCCTCTTGAACTCTTTTAGTGTACTTACCATCACCACCTCCTCAGGCAGAGTGTCCCATAGTCTTACTACTCTTACCATAAAGAATCCATTTCTATGTTTGTGTACAAACCTTCTTTTCTCCAGACGCAGAGGATGTCCCCTCGTTACAGTAACAGTCCTGGAGATAAATCATGGGAGAGATCTCTGTACTGACCCCTGATATATTTATTCATAGTTATTAGATCTCCCCTCAGTCGTCTTTTTCCTAAAGTAAATAACCCTAATTTTGATAATCTTTCTGGGTACTGTAGTCCACCCATTCCAGTTATTACTTTAGTTGCCCTCCTCTGAACCCTCTCCAGCTCTGCTATGTCTGAGTCCAGGGAGCCCAGAACTGTACACAGTACTCCATGTGTGGTAATGTTTTTTCAATGCACTTACTTTATCTGCAGCTGCTCCTTTCTCAGATTTCACATGATAAGAGTCTGTACACGAGACGTCACTGTGCTGGCCACGCCACCTGCACTGCCGGCTGCTGCTCTCTGCTCTCTCCCTGGATTCATTCAGATAAAATTTTAACCCCTTCAGCCAGCACAGACTCAGGGCTGAAGGCTTTAGTGAGTAGCTGCAAGCAATGAAGAGACAAATGCTGGGCACAGGAGCTGACAGACTAGAGAAGATCTGCAGAGTATCACACAAGAACAGGTAGGGGGACGATCCTGTGTGTATCAGCAGTGTCATTGTACAGCTGGGACTTGTAGTCCTACACATACAACATGCTGCTGAGTCTCCTAGCAGACAGGAATGTTACTCAGGGAAGACTTATTCACTCCCTTTGCAGAGCAGGGGGAGGGGTAGAAATTGTTGTTATTGCATGTAAACAAAGGCCAGAAGGGAACCAGGAAAATGAGGAAATATACATATACTAGCTGAAGGACCCGGCTTCGCCCGGGTATATTTAATCTATTTCATTTAATGTTTGTGTGTGTTGTTAAAAGATATCGAGAGTGACCTCTACAGTGCCCGCCCATTTAACAGTGACCTCCACAACAGCCCGTCGCTTAACAGAAACATCCACAGTGCCCTCCCCTTTAACTGTGACCTCCACAGCAGCTAGGGTGGCCACTGTCTGCAGCCCAGAAAGCCGGACCTCAGCGGTCATTCCCCCAAACGTGAAGCAGCGCCCCCGTTCCCATGAAGCTACACCACTAAACATGAGGCCACGCCCCCTGGCTATGTGACGACACGGAGGAGAAGCTGTCTGAGCGTGAGCTACTGAAAGGATGGACATCCCTACGTCCGTCCAGGCACTGCACCGGACGGAGGACAGGGAGCCAGAAAACCGGACTGTTCAGCCTAAAGCCAGACATCTGGCCACCCTAACATCAGCCTGCCCCTAGGGTGGCCAGAGGTCGGGTTTTAGGCTGGACAGTCTGGCTTTCAGACTCCCTGTCCACCATCTGGCGCAGGGCCTGGACAGACACAGGGATGTCCACCCTTTCAGTAGCTCACGCTCAGACAGCTTCTCCTCCGTGTCTTCATAGAACCAGGGGGCGTGGCCTCATGTTTAGGGGTGTGGCTTCATGGGGACTGGTGGCATGGCTTCACGTTGGAGGGAGGCTGGACATTCTGGCTTTCAGACTCCCTGTCCTCTGTCATGCGCAGGGCCTGGATGGACACAGGGATGTCCTTTTGAACAGCTCACTCTCAGACAGCAGAAATTCACCCTCCCTCCCTCCCCTGCAGCTGACAGAAGTTGATTTTTACCTTCATTTTTTTCAATCCCATTCAGATTCGGAGTGGAAGGGGCGTGGCCTGACTGAGTCAGGGGCATGACTTAGTGGGACCTGGGGGTGGGGCTTTTAAGTCCTTCTTTTGAGGGTGGCCTGAATTACAGGTCGATGCCATAGTAATTTAGGAGGAAACACAGTGGGTAGCAGTTGAAGAAAACATCTTTTATTACTACTGAACGGTAAATATGTGAAATTTACATTATATGAGGTAATGATTGATGATGTTAGTCTAAAACATCTAATATATAAAGCTGAGTGTATGTGTGTGTGTATGTCCGCTAAAGGAATCTGCACCGCTGCAGCTACAATCACAAAATTTGGCACACATGTACATAAGGTGTACGGGGAGGTTTTAGAACAGTTTTCAACTCTCCAGGACATACCGTTCCTGAGATATTCCCAAAAAATGCATTAGCCAATAGTAGCCTGGTCACATGACCCTTATCAGCCAATAGAAGCTCACAGGCACACATCAGGTTTCTATGACAACCTAGCTAGTTCACTGCTTTAGGTCTGCATTAAAGAGGCAGAGCACTGTGGATGACAATGGTAAATGGGTATTCCCGGTTACCATAACTATAACTTATGTTTTAGACTAACTCATCATCAATCATTACCTCATATAATGTAAGTTTTACATATTTACTGTTCAGTAGTAATAAAAGATGTTTTCTTCCACTGCTACCCACCTTCCTCCTAAATCAGGCATCGACCTGTAATTCCGGCCACCGTCAAAAGAAGGACTTAAAAGCACCACCCCCAGATCCCACTAAGTCATGCCCCTGACTCAGTCAGGCCATGCCCCCTCCATGCTGCATTTGACCGGGATTAAAAATATTGGTAAAAATCACCTTCTGTCAGCTGCAGGGGTGGGGGGAGGGTGACTTTCTCCCTGCAGCTCATTGCTCAGACTGCACAGTGCTGCTGCTGAGAGTGCTGCTGCTGTGTCCATCCAGGCCCTGCGCATGACAGAGGACAGGGAGTCTGAAAGCCAGACCGTCCAGCCTAAAACAAGACCTCTGGCCACCCTAGGGTCAGGCTGATGTTAGGGTGGCCAGATGTCCGGCTTTAGGCTGGACAGTCCAGTTTTCTGGCTACCTGTTCTCAGTCCGATGCAGTGCCTGGACAGACACAGGGATGTCCACCCTTTCAGTAGCTCACACTCAGACAGCTTCTCCTCCATGTCTTTACGGAGCCAGGGTGGGCATGGCCTCATGTTTAGTGATGTGTCTTCATGGGAACTGGGGGCGCTGTTTCACGTTTGGGGGAATGGCCGGTGAGGTCTGGCTTTCTGGGGTGAAGACAGTGGCCACTCTAGCTGCTGTGGAGGTCACAGTTAAAGGGGCGGGCTTCTGTAGAGGTCACTGTTAAAGGGGTGAGCAGCTGTAGAGGTCACTGTTAAAGGGGCAGGCTGCTTTAGAGGTCACTGTTGAAGGGGCAGGCTGCTGTGGAGATCACTGTTAAAGGGACAGGCTGCTGTAGAGGTCACTGTTCAAGGGGCGGGCTGCTGTAGAGGTCACTGTTTAAGGGGCGGGCAGCTGTACAGGTCACTGTTAAAGGGGCGGGCCGCTGTAGAGGTCTCTGTTAAAGGGGCTGGTCGCTGTAGAGGTCACTGTTAAAGGGGCTGGCCGCTGTAAAGGTCACTGTTAAAGGGGCGGGCCGCTGTAGAGGTCACTGTTAAAGGGGCAGGCACTGTAGAGGGCACTCTCGATATCTTTTAACGACACACACACACAAACATTAAAAGAAATAAATTAAATATACCCGGGCGAAGCCGTGTCCTTCAGCTAATAAGTTATATTTATGGTAACTGGAATACTCCTTTAACAGTGTCATCCACAGCGCTCTGCCCCTTTAAAGCAGACTTACAGCAGTGAACTGGCTAGGTTGTTATGGAAACCTGGCGTGTGTGGAGACTAACTGCCTGTGAGCCTTTATTGGCTGATAAGGGTCATGTGTCCAGGCTTCTATTGGCTAATGCATTTTTTGGGAATATCTCAGGAATGGTACATCCTGGAGAGCTGAGACCCGTTCTAAAACCTTCGCGGACACCTGATGTACCGGTGTGCCAAATTTCCTGATTGTAGCTGCGGCGGTGCGGATTCCTTTAGCGGACATACACACATACACACACACACACAAACACACACACATACATACACCCAGCTTTATATATTAGATTTTTTTGCTTAAACCTTGCTTAAAGGGAACCTGTCAGCTCCAAAACACCCCCAAACTAGAGTAAGCGGTGTATAGTGTATGTGATGCTGAATCCGAATATGTACGTTTTATCTTCATACTCACTTCCATTCTGATGCTGTGCTCCCACAAACCGGCTGTAAAATGCATTGAGAGGACTCGTCTTTGAGTCCTCTCCATTATGTGAGTGAGCACTGGAGTCCACTGAGTGCATTTACTGCTGGTTTGTCAGAGCACAGAGTCAGAATGCAAGTCAATATGAAGATTAAAATTACATAACCGGACTCGATGTCACTTATACTATACACCGCTTACTGTAGTTCAGAGGGTGTTTTAGAGCTGACAGGTTCCCATTAACTTAGTTATATAATTCTGCCCATCAGATTTACAGTGCTATATTTTTTTTACATAACTTGGACAACCCCTTTAAGGGGCAGGGTGCTGTAGAGGTCACTGTTAAGGGGGAGGGGGACTGTGGAGGTCACTATTAAAGGGACAGCTGTTATGGAGGTCACTGTTAAGGGTGTGGGTTATTGTGGAAATCACTGTTAAGGAGACGGGGTACTGGAAGATCACTAATAAAGAGGTGGCCGATGTGGAGGTCACTGTTAAAGGGGAGGGCACTGTGGATGTTAATGTTAAGGGGGGCCACTGTGGAGGTCACTGTTAAAGGGGGCAGTCGCTGTGGAGGTCTCTGTTAAGGGGGCCAGGAATGGTGGAGGTCACAGTTAAGGGGACTGTAACCTATGGTCAGTGTAGGGGCGGGTGCTGTAGAGGTCACTGTTAAGGGGGTGGGCCTCTGTGGAGGTCACTCTCAAGGGGGTGGGGTGCTGTGGAACTCACTGTTAAAGGGGCAGGCTGCTGTGAAGGTCAAAGTCAAGGAGGTGGGCTACTGTGGAGGTCCCATTTTAAGAAGGCGAGGCACTGGGGGGGGTCAGTGTCAAGGGGTGGAGGTCACTGTTAATGGAGCTGGGTACTGTAGATGTCACTGTTATAGGGTTTACTGTCGATATATTTTAACGACACTCAAACATTAAATGAAATAGATGTTATATACCTTCTGCTAGTATAGTATAAACCACATGTCCATATAATAGCATGCACTACATAGTTAGTCTTACAGGTAAAAAAAAAACTCCTTTAAAAAGAATTCACTATTGCCCAATCTTACATATGATCTCTTTAATAAATTATTGCAAAAAAGACACTGGCCACAATGATGATTACCCTCCGGTATCATGCGTCTTAGCCAGTTTGGTCCCTGTTCAGACTGTCTCTTAAACCTACCCTTCACTAGCATATCTGGTAGGTTCTTATTGCGTCTAAAACTAACAAGTGGAGATTGATTAGCTACCTCTTTTAACTGGGGATCACTGTGCCAATTCTTCTTTACAGAAGCGCTGATTGCATCAGCCATAGGACTAAACTGAAAAGAAAAAGTAAACCTTTTTTCTTTCTTTTGGTTTTTGTTAGTATGTAGTAACACATATTGATCCTGACCTCGAGCCCTTTTGTAGGACTCCTGTATAACATTACGAGGATATCCTCTCTTTTGTAGACAGGAGCTCAGTTGCTGTGCTTGTACATCAAATTGTTCAGTGCTACTGTTAATCCTTCGGAGTCTTAGGAATTGACCATACGGTAATGATTGTTTAATGTATGGAGGATGGTAACTAGAGATGAGCGAATCTATTCGCCACTTCGTAGATTCGTATCGAATCTTGGTATTTTTCAGCTGCGAAGCGAATCCGAATATTAGGCGATTCGCTTCGCTTTTGTAACCATTCGCTACGTAGTGTGTCCTATAAATTATACGCTATTCTACGTATAATTTAGTTACTCTATACGCTGTCGTGTACGAATTCAATTCAGCGATGCAGACTTTTCCCTGGTAGCTACTCTATACGCTGTTGCATACGAATTCAATTCAGCGATGCAGGAGGATGACGAGGCAACTCAGGAAATTAAGTTGCGCATTCCTGCGCCTCATTCCTTTTCCCCCTTTTCAGGTTATTTGGGGAGCCCCTTGAAAGAGGGTTTTTTAAGAAACCTTTGCTGCTTTTTTTTTTACCCATTTGGATTACAATTTTGCCTATGTGGATTACAAATTGCGACTGAGTTTGGGACTCTGCTCCAGTTCTATGACAAGCGTCAGAAGAAAAGAGACTTAAACGTGTCCATGAGCATACTAGGTAGGTGATATTTAAAATTTTTATATTATACCTATAATAATGTATTTGCACTTTACCATATATATGTCTCGAATATTCACTCTGCCTCTGAGGAGTGCACGCCGCTGCCTCTCCTCGTACGTACCTGCGTATTACGTAATCGCTTAGACAATAGTACGCTGAGATTCGTAAGCTATTTGTACGCTCATGCGTACGTCTTCTAAGAAGTTGCATACATTTTGTAAATGAACGTTCGTTATTAGTGAGCGAATGTTTGCTAATAGCACATAATAACGTATATTATGTACGCAAATACAACGAATCTATTCGTCGAATATACGAATTTTAGGAAAAGTTCGGCGAATGTTCGGCGAATAATTTTTTGAATGATTCGCTCATCTCTAATGGTAAATATCATATCTCAATAAGTAGTTAGTATCTGTATTCTTCCTAAATTCTCTAGTATGAATCACTCCTTCTTTTATCTCTATTTCAACATCTAGGAACTGTAGGGCATGTCAAACTGTAATGTAAAAACATATTACAATTGTTATCATTTAAGTATGTCATAAACTTGGTGAATTCCTCCTCCGACCCTGACCAAAGCAGAAACACGTCATTGATTTATCTCAAATATAACTTGATATATTGTACATATGGATTCCTTATATCATAATCTTGTCATCCTCAAATTCCACCAGGAATAGGTTAGTGAAAGTGGGCGACACTGGCATCCCCACCGCAGTTCTTGCCCTCTGGCGGAACCATGACCCTCTCAAACTGAAAATAATTATGTTCCAACACAAATAACAACAATTGCTGAATATATTTCGTAAATCCCGGATCTGTACCAGAAGCCAGCAATCAATGTCCCACCGACTGTACACCCGCATCAGTAGAGATGCAAGTGTATAGGCTCTCAACATCATTGCTGGCTAATTGGTATCACTCCTGCCAGTGGAAAGACAGTAAGGTATCCAAAAACTGTGAGGTATCCTGCAAATATGAAATCACTCCCTCCAATAAAGGTCTTAATAACCAATCCAAGTATCAGGAGAAAAGATCAATCACCGAACCCCTCCCCGACACTTTCGGGCGACCTGGGGATCAGTATCTATTTTTAGGGATCATATACCAATATGGATTTTGTTGAAAATCATACATCAATTTATGGACAAATTGTTCAGAAAAAAACTGACACTTTAAAGTCTTAAAGCTTTCTCCCTGGCTGTGTCGCTCTCCACTGCGATTGGACAGCGCTACAGCCAGGAAGTAGGAGAGGCCCATTGAGAAACCCTGGCGTCTCCTCCTCCCTGTTCCGATGCTATGCATTAGCATAGCATGCGGGAGAATTTTACAGGGGAACAGTGGGCGAACGGAGCGGTGCCCAGAAAAAATAGTAGTATCACTTACATCCACGTTAGATGCCCTACATAACCTTGTACTTACTTACCAATGTCTGGACCCATGAAGGGTCCTCTTTAACTTGGTACACAGTAAGTTTTGATAGTGTAAAGTTGGATCTTTACTTAGGGTCTCATACACTCTCAAATCTCCTTTTTTTTATAATTGTACTAGCTGAAGGACCCGGCTTCGCCCGGGTATATTTAATTTATTTCATTTACTGTTTGTGTGTGTGTGTCGTTAAAAGATATCGAGAGTGACCTCTACAGTGCCCGCCCCTTTAACAGTGACCTCTACAGCAGCCCACCCTATAACAGTGACCTCTACAGCGGCCAGCCCCTTTAACAGTGACCTCTACAGCGGCCCGCCCCTTTAACAGTGACCTCTTCAGCGGCTCGCCCCTTTAACAGTGACCTCTACAGCAGCCCGCCCCTTTAACAGTGAACTCTACAGCAGCCCGCCCCTTTAACAGATGCCTCTACAGCAGCCCACCCCTTTAACAGTGACCTCTACAGCAGCCCGTCCCTTTAACAGTGACCTTTACAGCAGGCCGCCCCTTTAACAGTGACCTCTACAGATGCCCGCCCCTTTAACAGTGACCTCTACAGCTGCCCGCCCCTTTAACAGTGACTTCTACAGCAGCCCGCCCCATTAACAGTGACCTCTACAGCGGCCCGCCCCTTTAACTGTGACCTCTACAGCAGCCCGTGCCTTTAACAGTGACCTTTACAGCAGGCCGCCCCTTTAACAGTGACCTCTACAGCAGCCCGCCCCTTAAACAGTGACCTTTACAGCTGCCTGCCCCTTTAACAGTGACCTCTACAGCAGCCTGCCCCATTAACAGTGACCTCTACAGCAGCCCACCCCTTTAATAGTGATCTCTACAGCAGCCTGTCCCTTTAACAGTGACCTCTACAGTGCTCATCCCTTTAACAGTGACTTCTATAGCCTTCAGCCCCTTTAACAGTGACCTCTACAGTGGCCCGCTCCTTCAACAGTGACCTCTACAGCAACCTGCCCCTTTAACAGTGACCTCTACAACAGCCGCCCCTTTAACAGTGACCTCTACAGTAGCCCACCCCTTTAACAGTGACCTCTACAGCGGCCCACCCCTTTAACAGTGACCTTTACAGCAGCCCACCCCTTTAACAGTGACCTCTACAGCTGCCCACCCCTTTAACAGTGACCTCTACAGCTGCCCACCCCTTTAACAGTGACCTCTACAGGTGCCCACCCCTTTAACAGTGACCTCTACAGCTGCCCACCCCTTTAACAGTGACCTCTACAGCTGCCCGCCCCTTTAACAGTGACCTCTACAGCTGCCCGCCCCTTTAACAGTGACCTCTACAGCGGCCCACCCCTTTAACAGTGACCTCTACAGCAGCCTGGGCCTTTAACAGTGACCTCTACAGCAGCCCGCCCCTTTAACTGTGACCTCCACAGCAGCTAGAGTGGCCACTGTCTTCACTCCAGAAAGCCAGACCTCACCGGCCATTCCCCCAAACGTGAAACAGCGCCCCCCAGTTCCCATGAAGACACACCACTAAACATGAGATCAAGCTGTCTGAGTGTGAGCTACTGAAAGGGTGGACATCCCTGTGTCTGTCCAGGCACTGCATTGGACGGAGAACAGGTAGCCAGAAAACTGGACTGTCCAGCCTAAAGCCGGACATCTGGCCACCCTAACATAGGGTGGCCAGAGGTCTTGTTTTAGGCTGGACAGTCTGGCTTTCAGACTCCCTGTTCTCTGTCATGTGCAGGGCCTGAATGGACACAGGGATGTCCTTTTGAACAGCTCACTCTCAGCAGCAGCACTGTGCATTCTGAGCAATGAGCTGAGTCACCCTCCCCCCACCCCTGCAGCTGAAAGAAGGTGATTTTTACCTATATTGGGGGTGGGGCTTTTAAGTCCTTCTTTTGACGGTGGCCTGAATTACAGGTCGATGCCATAGTAATTTAGGAGGAAGGTGGGTAGCAGTGGAAGAATACATCTTTTATTACTACTGAACAGTAAATATGTGAAATTTACATTATATGAGGTAATGATTGATGATGAATTAGTCTAAAACATAAGTTATATTTATGGTAACCGAAATACTCCTTTACCATTGTCATCCACAGTGCTCTGCCTCTTTAATGCAGACCTACAGCAATGAACTGGCTAGGTTGTCATAGAAACCTGGTGTGTGGAAACTGCCTGTGAGCTTCCATTGGCTGATAAGGGTCATGTGACCAGGCTACTATTGGCTAATGCATTTTTTGGGAATATCTCAGGAACGGTACGTCCTGGAGAGCTGAAAACTGTTCTAAAACCTTTCCGGACACCTGATGTACATGTGTGCCAAATTTTGTGATTGTAGCTGCAGCAGTGCGGATTCCTTTAGCAGACATACACACACACACATACACTCAGCTTTATATATTAGATTTTTATTGAAACACAACAATACAAGTCAGTTTCGATATTTGCAAAATAACAAGATGAAGTGTACACAGCAAAATGTACAAATGTTTCATCATAAAAAGGATAATTACTGTTGCAGAAGTCAAATACAAAGCATGTCAAATTAATAAAGAATATGAAAGAACCTGGAGTGTTGTCCTATTTGGTTATTCAAAGACATAGAATAAGCGTTTATCAACAATATTACTCCCGACTAAAAGAAAACGTCCCTAATGAGGGTGCCGTATAACCCAGTAGTAGGGAGGATACATTTTGAAATATGATAGAGCAGAACATAAACAGTCATAAACTACAAAAGGAGACGGCAGACAGATAAGAAGAAAATAAAGAAAAAATATTGACAATACAACGAACAAAGACACATTGGGAGAATGGGCAGAGAAAAGAAATATGTCGCTCTCATGAGCTTTAATGTTGCCTCATAATCCAGTAGGTGTCCCAAACGTCCAGATTGCATGGAATAGGTCCACCTGATCCTGGAACATGGCTGTCGTGTATTCTAAGGTCCGTATGTCTGCTACTCTGGCATATAAATCAGAGATTTTCGGGGGAGCAGCACGTTTCCAAAATCGAGCAATAAGGCAACGGGCTGCAGTCAGTATCTGTATTAGCAATTTAACAGAGTGCTTCGTTATGTGGACAGGGGTAATATTAAGTAGGAAGGACATGGGATCAGGTGGTATAATAGAGACAAAAAGATCACTCAGAAGAGTGCCAACTCCAGACCAGAAGGTTCTTATTATGGGGCAATCCCAGAAAATGCCCTGGAACTGCCGGATTCAGCCTATGGAGGACATCAGGAGTGTGATACCAGTACATTAGTATCTTGTACTGGTTCTCCTGAGAGAGAACTGACATAGAGGACTTGTGTCTGGTAAAGTTCTTCCCAAATACTCTTCCCATCGGACCATATATGAATGTCTGTAGTAATCCGAACTGGAAAGGGATTCAGCAGGATGGAGTATATCTCAGATATTAACCCTTTCATGTGGACACCTCTCCTACAAAGTCGTTCAAATGCTGTTGGAAGGGATACGTTCAGTCCTGAAAATATAGATTGAGCAAAATGTCTAACCTGTACACAGAAGTAGTTAGCAGCGAAGGGGAGACCGTATTTAGTCTGAAGAGCTCAGAAGGGTAAAAGGTCCCTATTGAATGGATCCACTAGGTCCGCATAGTGAAAGATACTACGCTGAAACCATGGTCTTGTCGCTGAGGCATAGTGGGTGATATAGAAAAGAGGTCATGGAAGAATGAGGGGAAACAAGTGGCTATTTACCACTACAGGTCCGCCAAATAGATCTGGTGCAAGCCATAGGTCCAAGAAGCTCCCTAGTGGGCAACGTACTATACGGACTAGACCATAGCAGAGAATTAGGGTGGATGGGAGCAAGCCAGAGTCTCTCTATTTGCATCCAAATAGAATAAGGGTGCAGAGATGCCCATGCTGTAATGCAGCATAATTGAGCTGCCCAGTAGTATTTAACTAGGTCAGGTAATCCCAATCCACCCTGAGACTTGCTAGATAGGAGAACCGTCCTCAGGATCCTATGCTGTTTCTCAGCCCATATGAATCTAAGGAGCTGAGACTGAAGAGATCTCAAATCTCTAAGGGAGACCTGAATGGGTAAGGTCTCAAGCAGATACAAGATCTTAGGCAAAATTGTCATCTTTACTGCCGCAATGCAACCCATAAAGGATATTGGGAGTGTATGCCATTTGTTAGGCAGGGCCCTGATTTCCCTATATATGGGAGGAAAGTTAAGTTTATACAAATCCGTATAACGGGGAGTAAGGTTCACATCTAAGTATTGCAGAGTCCTCCTTCCAGTGGAAGGTGAAATTTGCCTTGAGAGTACTAAGGGTTACCTGAGGTATATTGAGTGGAA
Source organism: Rhinella marina (assembly GCA_900303285.1). Lineage (NCBI taxonomy): Eukaryota > Metazoa > Chordata > Amphibia > Anura > Bufonidae > Rhinella > Rhinella marina. The sequence continues at coordinate 24,952 of ONZH01010659.1, forward strand.
GAGCTTCGGTATTATGGGTGTTGACCTTATACCCCGAGAGACGACTAAACTCCTGCAATATAGAGTGGAGATTTGGGAGTGAGGTATGGAGGTTGGTGAGGGTAGGCAGTACATCATCAGTGTACAATGACAACTTAAATTCTTTTTCTCGGACCATAACACCTCGGACTTCTGGACAGGCCCTCATTTTTGCCGCCAAGGGTTCAATACACATGGCGAATAACAAGGGAGATAGGGGATATCCCTGCCTTGTCCCGTTGCTAATATATATAGGACTAGACTCTACATGTGGGAGCTTGATGGTCGCTGAGGGGGAGGAGTATAAGCCCCGAATGGCCTGTATAAATGGGCCAGAGAGACCGTAGACTTTCAGGGTTGCAAAGAGGAACGGCCAGCTTAAGTGGTTAAACGCTTTTTCAGCGTCCAAACTAAGAAGCAATGCCTCCTCCCCCGAGCGATCAAGCACTTCCAGGAGATCAAACCCTACCTGATCTTTATGGATCAATGAGGAGAGAAAGGCGTTAAGGCAGGAGGCCAGTATTTTAGTGAAAATCTTAAGGTCTGAGTTAAGTAGTGCAATGGGCCTATACTTTTGTCATTCGAGGGGGTCTTTTCCGGGTTTTGGGATTAACGTGAGGTAAGAACAGGACATAGCATCAGGAATCGCGTCACCTGTGAGGAACCTGTTAAAGGGGTTTTCCGAGTTATATATATTGATATATCCATTGAGGCCACTATGTCCTCAATGGATATTTCTACCCTTAATAGGCTAGTGGTAGATGAGGAGGTAAAGGAAGTGATTGATCATCTGCCTGAGACCAAATCTCAGGGTCCTAACGGCTTCTCATATAAATACTACAAAACTTTTAAAACAGAATTACTCCCTTATATGACAAGTCTCTTTAAAGGGGTTTTCTGAGTTATATATATTGATGACCTATCCTCAGGATAGGTCATCAATATCAGATCGGCGGGGGTCCGACACCCGGCACCCCCGCTGATCAGCTGTTTGAAGAGGAGGCGCGCGCTGTATCAGTGCTGCCTCCTCTTCACTGTTTACATGCTGGCCGTAACTGGGTAGTGGTGAGTAGGTGTAATTACACCTCACCGCCCCATTCATTTCTTCCCATAGAAATGAATGGGGCAGTGAGGTGTAGTTATACCTACTCACCACTACCGTGTTACGGCCAGCATGTAAACAATGAAGAGGAGGCAGCGCTGATACGGCGCGCCTCCTCTTCAAACAGCTGATCGGCGGGGGTGCCGGGTGTTGGACCCCCGCCGATCTGATATTGATGACCTATCCTGAGGATAGGTCATCAATATATATAACTCGGAAAACCCCTTTAAAGAGACTTGTCATATAAGGGAGTAATTCTGATTTAAAAGTTTTGTAGCATTTATATGAGAAGCCGTTAGGACCCTGAGATTTGGTCTCAGGCAGATGATCAATCACTTCCTTTACCTCCTCATCTACCACTAGCCTATTAAGGGTAGAAATATCCATTGAGGATATAGTGGCCAAGTTACAAGAGGTCAAGTACATCTGTAATAATTTCTCTCTAGCCCCTTTATTCATATGAAGGTTAGACGGTAAATTATACACAGCGCGGTAGTAGTTTGCAAACCGTGCAGAAATTTCTCTGGGGCTATAGTGAACAGTCCCATTCTTTCCATTAATTGCACAAGGGCCTGATTGTGGAGGGCGATTTGTGAGCTTGGCCAGCAACGTGTGGGGTTTGTTCCCCCATGCACAATATCGTTGTTGGGTGTATAGCAGTAGTTTATCGACCTTGCCTAGAGCTAGCCTATGCAATTGAGCACGTGTATCTACTATAAGCTTAAGGTGTGCGGCGAGTGGGATGGGCAGACATGACCTCCTCTAACTTTTTCAGGCTCAGTGTCAAGGACTGGGCCACAGCTAACTGGTATTTTTTCAATCTCATTCCCATAGCGATGCAGTGTCCCCTCATAACTGCCTTATGGGCTTCCCATAGACAACACACATCTTTTACAGACCCTACATTGAGTTCAAAATAAGATTTTAGATGTCCTCTCAATTCCTCTATCAGCAGAAGGATCTGTCAGTAGAATGATTGACTCACCAGAGATCATATAGGGAGTATTTCCTAATCAGCTTGCGGAAGTCTCTAGTCAGTCTCTGCTGAGCAGAGATTGTGGATCTCCCGGAAGGGCCAGCCTATCCATAGAGTCTGAAAAAATAAGATTAAAGTCTCCCCCTATAAGTACCAGAGGGTCCAGACTTCTAAAAACTTTACTGAAGACTTTGTTAAGGAAGTGGATTTGTGAGGTGTTGGGAGAGTAAAGGCTGAACAATGTAATTGGGTGACCTGCCAGAGTGCCCTTCAAAATAATATAGCGCCCTTGCAGGTCCAGCACTGAGGAGTCTACACTGATAGGGCAGTGAGCCAAAATAAGTATCGCGACCCCAGCCTTCCTTCGGGAGTGGACGGCTGTGTATGCAATTAGTGAGCCGCAAAGCAAAAGGAGGAAGTGTCGTCAAAGTGGGTTTCTTGGAGAAACACTATATCTGCCTTAAGGGATTTCAACTCCAAAAGCAAAAATCTCCTCTTGGTGTTAGAGTTGAGACCCTTAACGTTCAATGTTACACAGTGTTGGTGAGAAAAAGAGAAGGAACATAGGATAAATACAGCTCACCAATATTTGTATGGCTCGCGTGTTCCTTTATGGTTATCGGTATGTCAGTTCGTCGGAAGGGCACGTATCTGGTATCAGGAGCAGGGAACAGGGTCATCTGGACCTGAGAGTACAATGAGGCCAAAAGAGAGGGTAGAAACAAGAGGAAGGGGTAGACAACATTGGACAAGACAGAACACAAAAACAGAAAGCAGACTAGAAGCATTAATTCCCAGGGAAGTAAGTCCCTGCTAAAGGCAACAACTAAAGCCTTGTCCGGAGTCACAGTGTTGAAGTTCAGCTGACAGAAGCCCCTGAAGGAGCAGAGGTAATCTACAAAGACTGATAATGGTCCATAATCGCTTGGGTAAACCCGCACCATGACGGCGGAAACATAATAAAACTATATAATGAACTGGCTAAACAGTACATAAATTAGGCAAATGGAAGCACACTTATGGGAGTCATCTACACTACAGAATGACCACAACTCCGAATTATCACAGAGAAAGAGCTGTGGGCTACTCCTGATGTGAAGCGGAGAGAAAAAAAAGTCAGTCCGGCGACCGATGTCCAGAAGACATAGAGGATCGTGGTATCGAGGGGGAGCACACGTTCAGACCTGCTCTCCTTTTCCGTGCGACCTGGGACCAGATGTGTGACGGAGGTGGCGCAGGGGGCTCGATCTCCCAGTCTGACATTGCAGGCACAGGAAGTCCCAGGGTTTCACAGAAGGGTTGCAGATCAGAGAAGGAGTGCAGAGTTGCCGTTTTTCCCTGATGGCGAGTTGACAAGGCAAACGGAAAGTCCCATCTGTACACTATTTGGCGGTCTCTTAGCAGAGTGAGGAGGGGCTGTAGATGCCTCAATTTTTGTAGGGTTATCCAAGAAAGGTCAGGGTTTCAGCACTCTGTGGGCCCTGTTTAATTTGATCCTGTGTGAAGGCGGTTACCCCAGAATCATGTTAAAGATGGCCTCCAATGTAACAAAAAGATCCTCATCTCCAGTTGCCCCTGGGAGGCCTCTAACTCTGATGTTATTTCTGCGACCTCTATTGTCAAGATCCTCTAAGTGACGCCCCATGTACCTGAGGGCCGCTGTTTGAGTTGTTACAGACATATAGAGAGTGGAGATGTATTGCCTGGTGTCATCGTGGGCATTTTCCAAAGAATCCACACGGTCAACAATGTGCTTAATATCGGTATGAACAGCAGGCTCCTTTAACTTCAGATATAAGCATCCAAAAGTCCTCTTTCGTTGGGAATTGGCTCAAGTAACTTTCCCAGGAATGTGAGGGACCTGGGGGAGCGGGAGGAGACATGGCAGTCAGTGGAGGAGGGCTTGATGAGGTAGCCCATGCGGCCAGAGAGCTTGAGGGGGTGCAGCGGTTTGCCGCTAGGGCGTCGGGAAAGTCCTCCGCAGAATCAAGCCAGGAGGCCCTTGCCAAGGTCTCAGAGGGGCCTCTGGGGGCATGTGAGGTGGCTGGGGACTGAGGCAGTACCTGTGTCAGTTGCGAGCTGTTGCTTGCCACCTGAGCTGCTATGTTGTCTCCTATGTATTCAGGGGCGGTAGTCTGGAACTCCACAGCTGAGAGGGAGACCTCCGCTCTAGCTTCTGGCAGGGCAGCAGTGTCGGTATGTGGGGGAGGAGGAGGAGAGTCTCCGCTGGATGACTGCCGATCTGACGCTGCTGTTTGGGCCTCCCGCGCTCCTAGGCACACGCTGTGTTGAGAGGGGGGGAAGGGAGAAATGGAGGGAAGCTCCTTGTTGTGTAGAGCGCTTCAGCAGGAGCGCCGTCCTAGGGGCCCTCGTCCAGCACTCCTCCAGAGGGACTGGGGTTTTCTTACCCATGGTGCCGCCAGGTAAGTGTTCGCTGGCCAGTTTTCATAGGTGCAAATGGGAGCTGAGCTAACAGGCAGCCATCTTCGCTGGCATTTGGATACGCCCCCACCCACTCTCAAATCTCCTAATTGCCTCCTTGCCTCTGCTTCATAGGCTGATCTGGACCAGAGGATGATGTTATCTTCCTGCTTCACCACTACCTCTTTAAAGGGGTTTTCCCATCTCAGACAATGGGGGCATATCTCTAGGATATGCCCCCATTGTCTGACAGGTGCGGGTCCCACCTTTGGGACCCGCACCTACAACGAGATTGGAGCGGGGAAATGAACGGAGGGAGCACTGCGCATGTGCAGCTGGCCTTCATTCATTTCTATGGGGCTGCCGAAAATAGCCAAGCACTGGCTCAGCTATTTCTGTTGGCCCCATAGAAATTAATGGGAGCGGTGGCCGCGCATGTGCGGTGCACATCCATTCACTTGTATGGGAGCAGCGGGGAACAGAGCTTGGTGGTGGACGGACCCCGGGGTCCTCCAGCCACAGCTCTCACTGCTCCATTCTTGTTGTAGGTGCGGGTCCCAGTGGTGGGACCCGCACATATCAGACAATGGGGGCATATCCTAGCAATATGCCCCCATTGTCTGAGATGAGAAAACCCCTTTAAGAGAGGTTAACCATTTCAATGTCTTTTTCTCACCTTCATTTAGATTAGAGCCCACTATTGGATATATTTGGGCCTGCATATCTTCCATAACCATTTTATTACAAATATCAAGCGGTGAGCTAGGAGACAAGGGGGCAATTCACTGTAGACTTCCTACCTCCTAAAAAAGATATTTCCTTATCCTCCTTATTTACAACATGTTTACAACACTAAATAACTGCTCCTTAATGTTTTCATATTCTTTTTCAGTCCGTGATTTAACCGACTTAGTAAGCTGCATTGAATGCTCCAGGTGCAATTGATTTCATTGTGCAACAAATTCAGGATCATCCTGGAATTGTGAAATCTCCTTATAAACCCACAAACCTCATGGTATGCAATTACTGGCAATATATGATTGTAAGGAATTCAATGTCCAGAATGTTTATACCTCTTTTTCTGCCAAAGTAAACAAGCGATTTTCTAAAGATTTAGTTCCCATAAAAAATAGCACATGATCTAACCTGTCAGGTGAACATTGTAAAAAAACAAAAAATAAAAATGGTGTCAGAACAGCCATTTTTTGTTATTTTACCTTACAAAAAGCACACAAAAGTAATATAGAGCAAACAAAAATCATATGGTACATATAGTACCAACAAAACTGCCACCTGTAGTTTTCAAAATGGGTGTCATTTTTTTGGAGTTTCTACTAGGGGTGCATCAAATGTGTCATGGCAATGTAAAATTATCCCAGTGAAATCTGCCCTCCAAAAATCATGTATCGCTCCTTCTCTTCTGCGCCCTGCCATGTGCCCATATAGCAGTTTACAACTGCATATTGGATATTTCTGTAAACTACAGACTCAGGGTAATAAATATTGAATTTTGTTTGGCTGCTAACTCTTGCTGTGTTACAGGAAAAATTTGATTAAAATGGAAAATCTGCCAATAAAGTTTAACTTTCCTTTAATTCTTGTGGAACACTTAAAGAGTTAACAAAGTTTGTAAAATCAGTGGGTTTGTAAAATGGGTGGTTTCTACTATGTAATCCCAACAGTGACTTCATAACCGAACTGGTCCTGAAAAAAGTAGGTTTTGTAAATTTTCGTAAAAAGGTTTACTTCTAAAATTCTAAGCCTTCTAACGTCCCCAAAAAATAAAATGGCATTTACAAAATGATCCAAACATAAAGTAGACAGATGGAAATATAAAGTAATAACTATTTTATGAGGTATCACTATCTGTTTTAAAAGCATACAAATTATAAAGGTCCACATTGTCCTCCTGTTACTTGGAATTTGGATGATCAATGATCCGACTCAGTTGCAACCCAAAAGTATTTCCAATGGCCTATTTCAACAATATCATCACCTTGAATGATATGAGCATTAGACAGGTAAATGAACACGATCCACAGGGGGCATTAAATGTGAACCCCAATCTGTGCATCATTTGTCTGGTAAATTCATTTAGACTGGAGAAGAAGACAACCACCTATTCTTTCCCTAGAAACTATTCATAACCTGCAATTTCATTGTACCCGGTTGTTGTCCTTTCCATATATCTGTAGAAGTTTATTCCATGACAATCAAGACCGACATCCACCCTAAAGACAATATAAAGCCCATAATATGTCAGTATATGTTGATTCAATGACAATCAAAAACAAAATCTGTCACCTGTCAACGGTAAGGAATTCATTTTATTGTTTCATATTGTCAGTTCTCTCTATCCTAATCCAAATTGGGATCCATCGTGAAGATATTAGTAGGTTGTTTCCATCTGAATCCAAAAGAAGTTATCCTAAAAAGATGCCGTCATAGAAGGAACATAGAGCCCATCATCTGAAAAATATAATCAATGATACATACTCTATAAATGCTGCACACATCCACAATGTGTAGTGCGCCTGTTAACGTGTCAAACTATTTATCCACAATGTATAAGTGTTCTGATACCCAACTGGGCGAATAATGTAAAAGTTTAGGGGTGAATGAAAAAAATCTGTGATGTGCAAAAAAAAAAAAAGCCCAACTAATGTGAAGTGAATGAACAAGAATAAAAATGTGTAAGTGAAGAGGATGAGTGAATATGGAAACATAAAAGTAAAAGGAATGTGAGTCTGTGTGCCAAATGTCCTCATATGTGGGCAAGGTGTGTGAAAGTGAGGTGTGTGAGTGATGGATAGGGGGGTGTTAAGGTATGGTTAGGAGGGTGGTGTGAACCCAACCTCCTGTGTAGTACTCCCAAAGGGGGAAAAATATTGAACCAAAAATAACAATATGTGCTAGTGACTGAGACAAAATATGGCATAATGGATATTGGAAGGAGGTACGCTTAATAGGTGATTTGGGGTGTACACTGTATTTTTTGGATCACAAGGACTAGAAATGAAGACACGCCATACCTATGTAAAAAAACAGTATAGTTTAATTCCTCATTCAAACTTGTAAGACTTACCGAGTGACATTTCTAGATCTACTTAGATTCATATTGTAGAAGTTTATGGGTCAGGACCCCCCTCACATATTAGACAGGATTCTTTGTAGGCCAAAATGCTCGAAGTCCCCTTATACAAGCATTGTGATATGTCAAGAAATGCATAGCAACTGGAATACGTTTTTTTTTCTTTTGATTCAAATCACAGGCTGTAGAAATAGTAGATACATGTTTCTATATTCTATTTCTCAGCTCCTGTGAGGCTCGGCCCACATATACCTTTTCACAGGGACAGACTAGTGCATAGATAACAGACCCATACCTCCCAACTTTGTAAATGAACAAAGAGGGACACAATGTGTGGCGCAAATTTTTTCAGCACTAGGCCACACCTCTAACTCCACCCAAATCATAACTATACACCAAATCCCACCCAGTCCCCTTACTGCCCCACATAGTAATATTTCCCCTGTTATGTGCCCCCAGTAATATGCCCAGCTGTGCCCCTAATAATATGTCCAGGTGTGTCCCCCAGTAATATGCCCAGCTGTGCTCCCAGTAATATGCCCTGCTATGTGCCCCCAGTAATATGCCATGTTATGTGCCCCCAGTAATATGCCCTGTTATGTGCCCCCAGTAATATGCCCAGTTATGTGCCCCCAGTAATATGACCATCTGTGCCCCCCCAGTAATATGCCCAGTTATGTGCCCCCAGTAATACGACCATCTGTGCCCCAGTAATATGCCCAGTTATGTGCCCCCAGTAATATGAGCAGCTGTGCCCCCAGTAATCTGACCAGCTGTGCCCCCAGTAATATGCCCACATATGCTCACATTGTGCCCCCCTGTAATATACCCACATTTTGCCTCCCTGTAATATGCCCAAATTGTGCCCCCCAGTAATATGATGTGCCCCCAGTAACATGCCCACATTGTGCGCCCCAGTAATATGTTGTGCCCCCAGTAATAAGCCCACATTGTGCCACTCACAGAAAGTAAAAAAAAATAAACACCATATACTTACCTTCTTCCTAGCAGCAGCACGACATCAGCTGCTTTGGTCCGTGGAGGGGGCGGGGCCAAGGCTGACTGCCGGCCGACCTACCTCCCGCATACACCAGAGGTGTGGAGAGCCTGCAGGGGGGACCGGAGGGATGATGGATGAAGCAGCGAGCCGATGCCGGCTGCCTGCTTCATCATAATACAGGCAAGTGTCTCTGCGTTCTATGAATGCAGGGACAGCTGCCAGAAACCGGGACATACAGTAGCTCCCCTGTACTGGGGCAGCCACTGCAATCCGGGACTGTCCCACTGGATCCAGGACAGTTGGGAGGTATGCGAACCGAGTGTTGCAGTTTACATAATGCTTCAAACGAAATTTAGTTCCATCAGCCAGATTAATGAATATAGGAGTGTGAGTCATCCAAATACAGGTCACACAATCCCCACATGGAAAGGACCCCTCTAGCCGTATGCCCCTTCCTGTATGAATCATGCAGGGGAGCACCCAGGAATTTTTTCTAGGGGGGGTCCAAAAAGGAAAAAGGGTGTGGCATCTTGTGGGTGGGGCTATTTTTCTCCACGCCCACATACATTAAAGACATAGTAGGAGTGTAAAGTTGTGGCGCGCATAGCGCGCCGCGGCGAAAATAGGCCCCGCCCATTGTTATAAGCCCCTCCCATATCTAATAGACCACTCCCAACAAACACTACAGCTGAAATGATATGGTTGAGGCCCAGTTCTATACATCATATGGAGAGGGGAGGACGTGTCCTGGCTGCACTGCCTGCTTCACATTATACAATATACAACAGCAGGCTACACATAGCCAGGAAGATCCTCCACTCTCCTCCCTCCCCAGATCCTGCTCCAGGCCTTAACCTTCCCCCCCCCACCATCTGCCACCTGCCTGTGCCCTGCTAACCCCCTTTGGTCATCCTCACTCAGCTCTGAATCCTCCTTCTGTAAATGGCAGAGGGAGGAGCCGGAGCATCTCCTCTCCTACACAGCGCCCCATACCTCTTACATCCAGTGGTGTCTGCTCTGTTGTAGACGTTCTCTTTCCTCATCTTCTCCATTCGGACCAGACTGCCATGAAGATTTTTCAGCCATCTCTCGTCTCTGCAGAAATACAAACAGACATTAGTTTCCCACATTTCCATCATCTTTACATCTTCTGAAAACCTCATCCTGCCACCCCCAATACTGTGCCCGCTGTGCTCCCCCAATACTATACTGCAGAAACTGTCCCCTGAAAAATACTACTACCACACAGATAGTGCCCCCTACAACAGTTATTGGCACACAGTGCTCTAAAAAATAACTGCACCTACACTAATGATATTATGCCAGGGTGCCCCCCAAAAGTAACAGTGCTCCCCAAAATCCCACCAATAGAAATAATTATCTGCCAGACCACACTTAGTAGTAATAATGTCCCCATAGTGCCCATACTAGACATCATGTTCCCCATAGCCCCCAGTAGTAGTAAAGCTCACAATAATACCACAGCTTAGTGCCCACAGTTGAGCTAATATCCCAATAATGTATACCAGTATAAAATACCCCTATATAGAGCCCCAGTAAATGCCCTCATAGTGCTCCTCTCCCCCATAGTGTTCCCCATAATATGCCAGTAAAAAATGCCCCTTCTTACTGCCCCATCACATGCCCCTATAGTGCTCCTCTCCCCCATAATGTGCCAGTAAAAATTGCCCACTTAGTGCCAGATGCCATAGTGCCCCCTATAAAGTACCAGTATAAAATGCCCCTTTAGAGCCACCAGATGACCCCATAGTGTCTGCAAATGATGCCCCTATAGTGCTGCTCTCCCCTATAGTACCTCCCATAATGTGCCAGAAAAAAATTACCCCTTAGTGCCAGATGCCATAGTGCCCCCCCATAATGTGGCAGTAAAAAAGTGACTCTTTAGAGCCACCAGATGCCCCTAAATGAGGCCCCTATAGTGCCACCACATGCCCCATAGTGCCAATCTCCTCTATCGTGCCCCCTATAATGTGCCAGTAAACAAAATGCCCCTTTAGAGCCACCAGATGCCCCCATAGTGCCCCCAAATTATGCCAATATAGTGCCAAATGCCAGTAAGGAAATGGCACAGTACAGGGCAGGGAGGCACGGTACAGGACAGGGGGGCACGGTACAGGGCAGGAGGCAAGGTACAGGGCAGGAGGCAAGGTACAGGGCAGGAGGCAAGGTACAGGGCAGAAGGCATGGTACAGGGCAGGAGGCATGGTACAGGGCAGGGCGGCACGGTACAGGGCAGGGCGGTACGGTACAGGGCAGGGCGGTACGGTACAGGGCAGGAGGCATGGTACAGGGCAGGGCGGTACGGTACAGGGCAGGGCGGTACGGTACAGGGCAGGGAGGCACGGTACAGGGCAGGGAGGCACGGTACAGGGCAGGGAGGCACGGTACAGGTCAGGGAGGCACGGTACAGGGCAGGGAGGCACGGTACAGGGCAGGAGGCATGGTACTGGGAAGAAAGCATGGTACAGGGCAGGAGGCACGGTACAGGGCAGGAGGCAAGGTACTGGGCAGGAGGCAAGGTACTGGGCAGGAGGCAAGGTACTGGGCAGAAAGCATGGTACAGGGCAGGGCGGCACGGTACAGTGCAGGGTTGTCACGATACCAGAATTTTGAGTTCGATATCGATACGATACCTTGCCAAAATAAAGAAGAACCTGAGGTCTGATGGGGGCACGAGACGCCGATCCCTGTACTGTGACATCACTGTGTTTATTATTCCTGTACTGTGACATCACTGTGTTTATTATCTCTGTACGGTGACATCTCTGTGTTTATTATCCCTGTACAGTGACATCGCTGTGTTTATTATCCCTGTACAGTGACATCACTGTGTTTATTATCCCTGTACAGTGACATCGCTGTGTGTATTATCCCACTGCAGGAAGAGGTAAGTGGTCTGTGTTTGTGTGTTTGTTTTCTATTTTTCAGGGTCGTGAATGCAGAGGACTACGTCGGATTCGGTGGACTACGTCGGACCAGCTTTTTTTTTTTTTTAATAAAATGGTCAAACAGGGGTCTGGGGGAGTGTTTATTTCAATAAAATGTTTTATACTGGTGTGTGTGTATTTTTTTTTACAATACTACAGTTTTAGTAATTATGGCTATCTACAGACGGCCCTGATTACTAATACTGGGCTTAGTGCTTGCCGGTATGGCAGGCCAGCACTAACCCCAACATCTATTACCTCGGCACCCACCGCCACCAGGGGTGGCCGGGAAGAGCCGGGTACCCGCAGGACCGGACCTTCAAAATTGAGGGTCTGGCTCTGGGCGGCTGCAGGCTGGTACCATTAGACTGGGAAGGGCCAATAACCGTGTCCCTTCCCACCCTGGTAGTGCCAGGCTGCTGCTGCTGGTTGTATCTGGCTGGCGAAGGAAAAAAGGGGGGGATCCCACGCCATTTTTTTTTTAAATAATGAAATTTTGAAGGTCCGGTCCTGCGGGTACCCGGCTCTTCCCGGCACCCCTGGTGGCGGTGGGTGCCGAGGTAATAGATGTTGGGGTTAGTGCTGGCCTGCCATACCGGCAAGCACTAAGCCCAGTATTAGTAATCAGGGCCGTCTGTAGATAGCCGCAATTACAGGGCGGGGGGGGCACAATACAGGGCAGGGGGCACAATACTCACCATTTTCTCTTACTGCAGCAGGAGGTCGGCTGGCCGGATGGCTGTTCCGGCGGGAGCGAGGTCCGGCTGGATGGCTGTTCTGCCCGGTGGAAGGACTGGCCGGGCAGCCAGTCACATGGGGCTCTGGAGTGGGGGCTTGAAATGATTGGTGGAGAAGCAGCTTCCGCCCTCTGCTTCTCCACCAATCAGATACGACATTACAGCAGCGCAGAGGAGAGGTAGGAGAAAAAGCTCTCTCCCCTCTCCTCTTTAGCGCTGCTGCCGCCCGCAAAACCAACCAGGGCCGCGCCGCCTGTGGCGATTGCGGTGCGGCCCTGAGGTATTAAAAAAAAAGAAAAAAAAAATTTTCTTTATGGTTCTAGGGGGGGTCCAGACCCGCTGGACCCCCCCTGTAGGTGCGCCCCTGGGCATAACTACCTTAAGAGGGCACAATGTAGATATAACTTCTTTGTGGGGGCACTAAGGGACTGGGCAAAATTGGGTGTATAGATATACATTGTACAGAGAAAGGCCCCTTTCACACGACAGTATATTTTGCGGGCTCCGATCCGACCCATTCATTTCTATGACGGCAAAAAATACTGAGAGCATACGGTATGCTGTCCGCACCCGTATGCCCGTTCCGTAGCCCCGCAAAAAAGATAGAACCTATCCTATTCTTGTCCGCAAAACGGACAAGGATAGGCATTGTTACAATGGATCCGTAAAAAAAACGGATGCCATACGGACGGCATCCGGTTTTTTTTGCGGACCGCAAAACACAACGTTCGTGTGAAACCAGCCTAAGAGGCATGGCTTAGTATTATAAAATTTTCAGCGCTACTGCTATTGTCCCTCCTTGTTATTTCCAAATGTTGGGAGGTATGCTCTTGTCTGCCCAGGAATGATGAACCTCCATATAACAACCCCATACTAGTCATTTCAGTAGTGTGGAACCTAGAATGGAGTTGCTGTATGGAGGACCTCCCTGTAGAAACTACTGTCTGCCCAGAAATAATGAACCTCACAGGAGCAACTCCATTCTAGACATTTCAGTAGTTAGCCAGATAGAATGGAGGTGCTATACAGAGGCTATGTTTCACCTTTATTTATAAAAAAAATTCCAAAGTTTACAGAAAATTTGGAAAAATTCACAATTTTTGAAATTGTAATCATCATTTTGTAAACAATCATTTTTTAAACATCATTTTATTTTTTAGAACGTTTTTTAGAAGCAATACTTAACATTTTTAAGAAAATTTCCTAAACCCACTTTTCAAGGACCAGTTCAGTTATGAAGTCACTTTATGGCATTTATATAATGGAAACCACCCATAAATGACCCAATTTTAGAAACTACACCCTTCAAGTTATACAAAACTGATTTTACAAACTTTGTTAACCCTTTAGGTGTTCCACAAGAATGAAAGGAAAATGGAGGTGAAATTTCAAAATGTCACTTTTGTTTACAGATTTTCCATTTTAAATCTATTTTTCCCTATAACAAAGCAAGGGTTAACAACCAAAGAAAACTCAGTATTTATTACCCCGATTCTGCAGTTTACAGAAACACCCCACATGTGGTGGTAAACTGCTGTACGGGAACATGACAGGGCGTAGAGGGAAAGGAGCGCCATATGGATTTTGGAGGGCAGATGACGCTGGGATAATTTTAAGTTGCCATGTCACATTTGAAGACCCCCTTATGCACCCCTAGAGTAGAAACTCCCAAAAAGTGACCGCATTTTGTAAACTACAGGATGAAGTGACAGTTTTATTGGTACTATTTTCGGGTACATATAATTTTTAAATGCTCGATATTTGGAGCTACTTGGAAAGCCTACCATTTCAATCCTTTTGTGAACTATCTCTGTGTGCATTATCTGTACCAACAAGGAGGACTCAGTAATCCAGTAAACACTTCCTTGTTCATCCCAAAACTGCCTCCTCATCATTACTAAGGGTGTGTCTACATAAAGACACTGGCGTCACGAAACACCAGGGCCCAGCCGTCCGACACGGTCAAACTCAACATCCAGGGCACCTCACCTGACCATCCTGGAGCCCTGCGTACGGAGCTTGCCCCGAGGGAAGTCGTGTCCACCCTCCTCACAACTGCACACTGCCCAGGGAAGATTCAACTAACCATTAGTAAAACCACCGGCTACACCGTGTTCACTGTGACAACTTCCCTAAACTCACGCACCTCCCTGCGGCTGGTGGCTGCACATATACTATATATCTGTACACACTGACAGGTATAAGGTATAAATGACAGCTTTTACCTCACATATCAGTACACTGCTGTATATACTATATATCTACACACTACATCTATTATACCTCACATACCAGTACACTGCTGTATATACTATATACGATTACCCACTGCATCTATTATACCTTGTACCTGACGTATCAGTACTCTGTATGTATACTATGTGTGTGAGGGATGAGAATCCATTTTGTATACACTATGTCCTCCATCTTGTGCATATGTGGAAAATTACTGAGCCAGCTGTGAGGATGTGGGGAGTTTTGTGTGTATAAGATAGTTACAAGGCCGAAGTAAGCAGCTCACTCGCTGTCTTGCTCCCCCTCATTTTCTCATCCTTCTTATCAGAGTTTGATGTTCAGGAGAGTTATGTTTTGTTTTCTCTTATTCTGGTAGTTTCAGGATTTACAGCTGACAGAATGTCAGCTCTGAGATAAGAAACTTTCTAATTAGTAGAACCTTGTTAGTATACAGTCATGGCCAAAAGTTTTGAGAATGATACAAATATTAATTTTTACAAAGTCTACTGCTTCAGTTTTTATAATGGCAATTTTCATATACTACAGAATGTTATAAAGAGTGATCAGCTTAACAGCAATTACTTGCAAAGTCAATATTTGCCTAGAAAATGAACTTTATCCCCCAAAACACATTTCAACATCATTGCAGCCCTGCCTTAAAAGGACCAGCTAACATTGTTTCAGTGATTGCTCCATTAACACAGGTGTGGGTGTTGATGAGGACAGGGCTGGAGATCAATCTATCATGATTAAGTAAGAATGACACCACTGGACACTTTAAAAGGAGGCTGGTGCTTGGCATCATTGTTTCTCTTCTGATAACCATGGTTATCTCTAAAGAAACACGTGCAGTCATCATTGCACTGCACAAAAATGGCCTAACAGGGAAGAGTATCGCAGCTAGAAAGATTGCACCTCAGTCAAAAATCTATCGCATCATCAAGAACTTCAAGGAGAGAGGTTCCATTGTTACCAAAAAGGCTCCAGGGCGCCCAAGAAAGACCAGCAAGCGCCAGGACCGTCTCTTAAGTGTTTCAGCTGCGGAATCGGGCTACCAGCAGTGCAGAGCTTGCTCAGGAATGGCAGCAGGCAGGTGTGAGTGCATCTGCATGCACTGTGAGGCGGAGACTCTTGGAGCAAGGCCTGGTCTCAAGGAGGGCAGCAAAGAAGCCACTTCTCTCCAGAAAAAACATCAGGGACAGACTGATATTCTGCAAAAGGTACAGGGAGTGGACTGCTGAGGACTGGGGTAAAGTCATTTTCTCTGATAAATCCCCTTTTCGATTGTTTGGGACATCTGGAAAACAGCTTATTCGGAGAAGACGAGGTGATCGCTACCACCAGTCTTGTCTCATGCCAACTGTAAAGCATCCCGAAACCATTCATGTGTGGGGTTGCTTCTCAGCCAAGGGAATCGGCTCTCTCACAGTCTTGCCTAAAAACACAGCCATGAATAAAGAATGGTACCAGAATGTCCTCCGAGAGCAACTTCTCCCAACCGTCCAAGAGCAGTTTGGCGATCAACAATGCCTTTTCCAGCATGATGGAGCACCTTGCCATAAAGCAAAAGTGATAACTAAATGGCTTAGGGAACAAAACATAGAGATTTTGGGTCCATGGCCTGGAAACTCCCCAGATCTTAATCCCATTGAGAACTTGTGGTCAATCATCAAGAGACGGGTGGACAAACAAAAACCTACAAATTCTGACAAAATGCAAGCATTGATTGTGCAAGAATGGACTGCTATCAGTCAGGATTTGGTCCAGAAGTTGATTGAGAGCATGCCAGGGAGAATTGCAGAGGTCCTGAAGAAGAAGGGTCAACACTGCAAATATTGACTTGCTGCATTAACTCATTCTAACTGTCAATATAAGCTTTTGTTACTCATAATATGATTGCAATTATATTTCTGTATGTGATAAAAACATCTGACAAACACACATAAAAACCAGAGGACAGCAGATCATGTGAAAATATAATATTTGTGTCATTCTCAAAACTTTTGGCCATGACTGTAGAGCGAAAATATTACCTTTTATGAATATCCAATCAAATCGTTAGTTTTTATTTCCACCCCCTTTGTGGTGGGCCAGATTTGTCTATGATTATCTGTAGTGTTATAAGATGTATACGTATGAAAAATAAAGGAGAGAGAGAATTTGATTCATCCAAGGTGCATGTGTCAATTTTCTCAATGAGCGCTCATCAACATTAAATTGGGACCCCAGCAATCATAGAGAAGGGGGTTTTGCCCCAACAAAACTTGGCGACCAACGCGGGGCTCGACTAAAGGACACTTCATTGATCTCCCGACAACTTGGATAATCCGTACCGGGACGGACAGATATAAAAGACAGCGCTGCAAGGTAAGAGACTTTATCTTACAATATATCTGTGCCTCCCTGACTGGTTGTCTGGCTTGAGGGATTGTTGAAGGAACTTACGTATAAAGTCCTTTTACAGTCGAATCCATATTGATAAAGAACCTTGAAAGTTGAAAATACCTATGATTGTTGGGTTTAGTTTCTGATCAGGAGTACCTTTGATTGGGATGTTTTTGGTCTGGTTTTAGGAGTCACGTTATACGTCTTGTTTGTTCTTTACTGGGTTTGGAAAATTGCAGAACATTATAGAAAGGGAAATCTCAGGAGCAAAGTACGCTATGCGATTATAGTGGGGAAGCTTTGTTCGGACTGAGGATAATAAATCTCAGGAGCAAAGTACGCTATACGATTATAGCGGGGAAGCTTTGTTCGGACTGAGGATGATAAATCTCAGAAACACGCACACTCGATGAAGTGGGGAAGCTGTTTGAACTGAAGAGAAATAAATAGACGTCTGAATTTTGTTACTTTCTATAGTTGTTCTGGTACAGTTGAAGAGCAATGGGGAATAATTTCAGTATACCGGAAGGTTATAAGACAGCCAAAACATTGGTGAAGGAAAGAGGAGGTAAAGAGGGTCTGAAGAATGTGGACAGAGTGTTGGAGAAGGTAGGGATGAAGTACGGGAATCTTAACCTAGAAGTCTGGGAAAGATTCAGAAGGACTCATTGTGGTTGGATAAAGGATCATGGATGTGAAGATGTGGTTGATACATGGATAAAGGTAGCTCGTGAGATTGAAACTGATGGGTGTAGAGGAGAAGTTGTGAAAGGCAGATTGTTGTATACTCAGAAACAGCAATGTGAGAAGTCTGGAGAAACACCACCTCCATACCCCCTGGCCAATGCAGCCACCAGAGAGCCCAGGAGTGGACCCGAGGGATGGATGTGTAATGTTTGTAGAAATCAGAACCCAGACTGGACTGACACTTGTAAGGTTTGTGGGGCACGTCGACCCCAGAAACCAGCAGGCATTTATCCTGTATTGACTAAGACTAGAATCCTACCTGCTCCGACACCCAAACCAGACACCACGGACCCGTCCGCCCCTACAGCTCCCGAAGCCCCAGGACCGTTAGGACAGTGTGGTTACATTACTGTGACAGAATATCATCCATGGAGTCCTAAAGACCAATTAGGACTGCTGACTAGACTCCCAGACCCCCTGATGAGACCAATGCCCACTGCCAGGATGTTACAGCAGATTCAGGCGACATACAGAGCCACTTGGGCTGACCTGAAGGACTTGATGTTGCTGAAACTAGGGGAATCACAGTATCAGGTTGTGGACCCTTTTCTGACTGAACATAGGAGGAGGGCTTTTGACAATTTGTCTCTAGAGGACTGGGAGAAGACTTTACCATCAGGAACAGAGTTTGTCTGTGTTTTCAAGGAATGGGCAAAGGGAAAAGAAGATGAGAGTTCCAGAAGTTTAAAAGACATAGTTCAGGGACCTCAAGAGACAGTAGAGACGTATGCAGCTGGACTGCGAACCATTTGGACTGACATGGGTTGGGATCAGACTGGACCAATGGGTGAAAAATTGTTGACATCAGCATTTATGGAAGGCTTGAGGCCTGCTCTGCAAACCATGCTAAAAGGATGTAAACCTGAGTATCCAGTCACTCCACTGCCACAACTGATTGCTGCTGCAAAAGGTTTAGAACTGGACATGAAAAAGAATCCAGGGGCTTCAGTCAAGTATGTCAATCATGGCCAAGGACAGCAACAAACATCCCGTAGAGATCTCAGATGTTATAACTGTGGGAAACCTGGCCACATAAAACGAGATTTCCGCGCTTGGCGCCAGCAACGGGAGACACCCAAAGTCACTGATAATGGAGATCAACAGACCTCCACTGCCATTTCCACCCCCTGCTAGGAAATAGGCAACCCCATGCCGGTACTGCTTGCAAAAACTGAAAAATAAGGGCCCTCAACTTCATGTACCCGTATCCATAGGCAACAGAAAGGCAGTACCATTCCTGGTTGACACGGGGGCAGCCAAAACAGTAGTAGACCAGAGTTTCTTGCGGCCACATTAGTTAACCCCTTGGCTTGTACCGGCTTTGGGATTTACAGGGGAAACAGTTTTTGTCCGTGAATCTGAGCCAGTAAAACTAAAGATAAAAGACAGTACGGTTGTTACCCAATTGTTAGTTAAAGAAAACTTGCCAGAACCTCTTTTAGGGACTGATGTTTTACAAGCACTGGGAGCCCACATACACTTTGACCCCGATGGCACGACCCATGTAGATTTTGGGGCCCCAGAAGAAGTATTGTGTCCCTTAATAGTGACACTGGCCCTGCCTGAGACTAAGCCATCAGAATTAACCCTTGTAGTCCAGGCTGTTCTTGAGATGGTACCGGAGGATTTGTGGGCAAAATCTAACACAGACATTGGAAGACTCCCTGTGTCTCCGGCTATAGTGCATCTTAAGCCAGGATGTCAGCCCCCTCAAGTAAAGCAGTACCCCCTCAGTCATGCCCAGGAGATAGCAGTGGCCAGTCAAATTGATGATTTCCTTCAAGCCGGTGTATTGGTAAAAACAATATCTCCAGCTAATACTCCGCTGTTCCCAATAAAGAAGAAACCAGTTAAGGGACAGCCTGACAAGGTGACAGTTTTACAAACTACAATTGTGCCAAACCCACATACCTTACTGTCACAAGTTCCATCCACTGCTACATGTTTCACAGTGATAGATCTGGCAAATGCCTTCTTCAGTGTCCCGCTGCACCCTGATTGTCAGTATCTGTTTGCCTTTACATTTAAAGGTAACCAGTATACCTGGACTGTCCTGCCGCAGGGGGCTCAGAACTCCCCGACCATGTATACACAGGCTCTGCAATCTGTCCCTACAGGCTGGGCACCGCCCGGCTCAGTGGTCCTATTACAATACGTGGATGATTTGCTTCTGTGTGCTGAAGACAATGAGACTTGCTGTGAAGCAACTATATCTCTTTTAATTTTCCTCCATCAGAACGGGTGTAAGGCCTCAAGGCAGAAGCTGCAGTTTTGTAAAAACAAGGTTGTATTTTTAGGACACTGTCTCTCCCACGGAGCTCGTCACTTAACCCCAGAGAGGAAGGAGGCAGTGGAGAAAATACAAGTGCCCAAAGGAGCACAAAACCTTCGGGTGTTTTTGGGGCTGGTGTCGTACTGTTGCCCCTGGATCAGACATGCCTCCATGTTAATGCAGCCTCTGTATGATTGTCTGTCATCTGACCCATTTCACCTGACAGAAGAGGCAGTGAATAATTTTCATACATTGAAGCTGAGCATAACCTCAGCCCCGGCCCTGGGTATTCCAAAATATGACGAGGAATTTCAGTTGTTTTGCTCAGAAATGCAGGGTCACAACACGTACTTTTCAGCCAGATTAGATCCTGTTGCCAGAGGCGCCCCCTCCTGTGTCAGGGCAGTAGCGGCAGTGCAGGCAAGGATAGAAAAAGCTTCTGACATTGTGTTAGACTACCCGGTGACTGTACAAACACCTCATGACATTCAGGGCATCCTGACTCAAGTCCAACCTAAGCATATTTCTATGGCCAGGCAAATTAGACTCCAGTGTACACTTCTCATGCCTGCTAACATTTCTTTCAAAAGGTGTGCTACTCTGAATCCTGCTACTCTGCTACCAATCACAGATTCAGAAATGGGGGAAGGGGGCAGAGAAGGTACAGGCAGCCTCCTAAATGACATGATGGAACATGATCCCCATGACTGTGTTCAATTGATGCAACAAGAAACGTCAGGATTTAGTCATGTACATGAAAACCCCCTTGATAACCCTGATTTTGAGTATTTTGTAGATGGAAGCAGGTTCATGGGAGAGTACAGCCGGTTCCACACTGGATATGCAGTGGTCACACAGCATGAGGTAGGGATAGCTGAACCACTGCCACCTCACATGTCAGCACAAGCACAAGAGGCGGAGCTGAAGGCACTCACTGAGGCATGTAAATTGGCCAAGGGGAAGAAGGTGAACATCTACACGGACTCAAGGTATGCTTTTGGTATTGCACATGACTATGGACCCATATGGCGGGCTAGAGACTTTCTAACTTCAGCAGGCCAGCCAATTAAAAACAAAGACTCTGTACTTGAACTTATGGACTCTCTGTTGTTACCAGAGGAGGTTGCTATTATTAAGGTAAAGGCTCATACAAGATGTACCACGGTGGAAGCAAAAGGCAATGATCGAGCAGACAAGGCAGCCAAACAAGCTGCACTCCAGCCACTAAATGCTGACGCCACCCCGGTGAGAGCCTTGAGACCTGAGGACATTTCAGTAAGTACATTTCAGAGAATGCTCGAACAAGCCCCTCCTGAGGAAAAAGAACTTTGGGCAAAACAAGGTGCTAAACCTGATGAACATGGAATTTGGAGAAACAGACAAAATTTGTCTGCCACGCCGGCAATGGCTCAGGAGGCCCACGGGCTCACTCATTTATCAAAAGGTGCCATGGCAAGTGTGGTTAACGCAGGGTGGATTGCTCCAGGATTTTCTACAGTAGCCGCTCGGTTTGTACAAGGATCTATGGTCTGTGCATTGAACAATCCCGGTCAAGTGGTGAAGACTCCAAGCAAGCACACCCCCAAGCCACTTTACCCATTACAGAGACTGCAGATAGACTATATACAACTGCCTAAGGTAGGAGTATATGAGTTTGTGCTTGTGTGTGTTGATCTCTTTTCAGGGTGGCCGGAAGCCTTCCCAGTAGCAAAGGCAAATGCAAAGAACACAGCAAAGAAGCTGGTCAATGAACTGGTGTGCAGGTATGGTGTCCCTGAAGTTATTGAATCAGACAGGCGTTCCCACTTCACAGGAGACGTAATGAGGGAAGTGATGCAAGCTTTAGGGGTCACCCAAGCTTTCCATATAGCATACCACCCCTAAAGCAGCGGCCGCGTTGAGCGCCTGAATGGCACGCTCAAATTGAAAATCCAGAAAGCCATGTAGGAAACTCAGCGGCCCTGGCCAGAGTGTTTGCCCTTAGCCTTATACTCAGTCAGGACCACTCCAAACAGAAAGACAGGATTATCTCCATTTGAGGTTCTGTTCAGAAGCGCCCCCAGATTAGGGTTGTATTTTCCACAACAGTTGCAAATGAACAATGATAGCCTAACAAGTTACATGCGGGCCCTCACAAAAAGGCTTGAGAACAGCCATAAACAAGTGTTTGCTTCCCTTCCAGATTCAGTAGAAGGAACACACAGTCTGAAACCAGGAGACTGGGTGGTGATAAAAAGACATGTGAGAAAAGGCTTGGATCCCAGATTTGATGGTCCTTTCCAAGTCCTGTTGACTACTCATACAGCAGTAAAGGTTGAAGGAAAGCCTAACTGGATACACGCTTCTCACTGCAAGAAAGTTCCGACTCCTAAGGATGAGGATCCTCCTGCTGATGGCCGCCCTAATCCTGGGAACAATGGCCCTGTGCCAACAACTGAAGGATGAATGGGACAATGCACTTATCCGACATCACCAGGTACTGTTCAGAGGACTCAATGACACTGACAGTAAAATTAAGGACTAGAGATGAGCGAGTAGTGAAATATTCGAAAGTTCGAAATTCGATTCGAATAGACCGCGAAATTCGACTATTCGACCGGATATCGAATCCCATTAAAGTCTATGGGAAAAAAATGCTCGCCACTTGGAAATCTCAATTCGACCACTTGGAGGTCACCAAGTCCACCCTGGAACCTCAGAAAAGGATGCCAACACTGCTGGAATGCAACTGGGACAGCAGGGGAAGCATGTCTGGGTGCATATAACGCGCCCAAGTCGCACTATTACGCCACTATCACAGCCTCTCAACAATACACTCCAAACACAATCTAACCTCTCTGTAAAGTGAGACCATACAAGGAAACCTTCTTTCCTCTACATTGCCATGGACCCCAAGCCAAACTAGACAAAAAAGAAGATAAAATTCTGCACCCCTTAAAATCACGTTGCCTATGACAACCACAGATGGCATAGGCAAGGGGGAAAGCAAATAGACCCCACCCCTAATTGTCATTGTGTGTGTGTGTGAGATGTGGTCAGACATGTCTTCTTTAAAATGTAAAAACAACTCAAACACATGCAGAAGCCTTAAAATGCCCAAATTGTTGGCGCTTGAGATGTCAGTGACCCGACCTGGCCCAGTGTCATGTCTAGCAGGTAAAGCAGTGGGGATGTTGAGGGATGCGTAGGACCGCAAAAGGCAGGAAGAGGCCGTGGGCTGGCCAGAGGCTCATGGAAAATTTTGTGGAGGCCCAAGAGGTGAGACGTCTTAAAAATTGTGTGGAGGCTAAAGAGGTGAGACGTGTTAAAAATTATGTGGAGGCCCAAGAGGTGACACCTCTTAAAAATTATGTGGAGGCCCGAGAGGTGAGACCTCGAAAACGTTTTGTGGAGGCCCAAGAGGTGACACCTCTTAAAAATTATGTGGAGGCCCAAGAGGTGACACCTCTTAAAAATTATGTGGAGGCCCAAGAGGTGAGACGTGTTAAACCTTTTGTGGAGGCCCAAGAGGTGACACCTCTTAAAAATTATGTGGAGGCCCAAGAGGTGACACCTCTTAAAAATTATGTGGAGGCCCGAGAGGTGAGACCTCGAAAACGTTTTGTGGAGGCCCAAGAGGTGACACCTCTTAAAAATTATGTGGAGGCCCAAGAGGTGACACCTCTTAAAAATTATGTGGAGGCCCAAGAGGTGACACCTCTTAAAAATTATGTGGAGGCCCAAGAGGTGACACCTCTTAAAAATTATGTGGAGGCCCAAGAGGTGACACCTCTTAAAAATTATGTGGAGGCCCAAGAGGTGAGACCTCGAAAACGTTTTGTGGAGGCCCAAGAGGTGAGACCTCTTAAACATTTTGTGGAGGCCCAAGAGGTGAGCCATAAATATAAAAAATTGTTCTTATTTACGGAGCAATTCTACGGCGGTTAAGGAGGAGGAGGAGGAGGTGGAGGAGGAAATGGCACTTCATACAGATGGCACTTCACTTTTGGCTGCTTTCCACTGTTAACCTCTTAAACCTTTTGTGGAGGCCCAAGAGGTGTTGCTTTTAAAGGCTGCAGTTATCCACAGATTTGCATGCAATGTAAAATGGTTACACTCATTTTATAAAGGCAACTATCATGAAAAATCAGTTTAAATGTATTGAGGGCAGCACAGAGTATTTCTACAGAGGAAGGAGTATTCTTTTTATTTTTTTTCCTTTTTTTTATATGTATATGCTGTTGCCTTCAGTATATGAGAGTTGATTTCATGATGCTACTGCAGCCACTTAAAACGTTTTAAGTCTTGTTTTGTTTTTTTGAATACTGAGAATGCTATTTTGTACCAGATTTTGTATGTAAAGACTGAACACATTAAAATGAGAATGTTACCAAAATTATAATTTATAATTTATTTACCTTTTGTGGAGGCCCAAGAGGTGAGACCTCTTAAAAATTATGTGGTGGCCCAAGAGGGGAGACCCGTTAAAAATTATGTGGAGGCCCAAGAGGTGAGACCTCTTAAACATTTAGCGCAGGCCCAAGAGGTGAGCCATAAATATATAAATTGTTCTTATTTACGGAGCAATTCTACGGCGGTTAAGGAGGAGGAGGAGGAGGAAATGGCACTTCATACATATGGCACTTTACTTTTGGCTGCTTTCCACGGTTGGAGAAGCAAAGTCCGGGTCAATCCACTTGCTGTTCATTTTGATTAGCGTCAGCCTGTCGGCACTGTCGGTTGACAGGCGGCTGCGCTTATCGGTGATAATGCCCCCGGCAGCGCTGAACACCCTTTCTGATAGCACGCTGGCGGCAGGGCAGGCAAGCACCTCCAAGGCGTACAGGGACAGTTCCAGCCACGTGTCCAACTTGGAGACCCAGTAAGTGTAGGACGCCGAGGGATCGGGGAGGACAGGGTTACGGTCTGCCAGGTACTCCCGCAACATCCGCCGATACTTGTCCCTCCTGCTGATAGCGGGCCCCGCAGTGATGGAAGTTGCACGAGGGGGTGCCATGAACGTGTCCCACACCTTGGAGAGTGTTCCCCTGGTGGCTGTGGGCCTGATCGATGTTGAGGGACTCTGGGAGACCCTCTCCTCTCTGCCGCCAGCGATGGTGGGTGGGAAAATCTCCATCATGTTCTGCACGAGTTCCCTCTGGTATTCCAGCAATCGATTCGTCCTCTCCTCTACCGGAATAAAAGAGGAGACGTTATCTTTATACCGGGGGTCCAGGATTGCGAAGACCCAGTACAGTTTGTTCTCCACTATCCGGACAACACGTGTGTCCCGGGAAAAGCAGCCCAGCATGAAGTCAGCCATGTGTGCCAGACTCTGAATAGGCATGACGTCACTGCCCCCACCAGAAGGATCACTTGCCATTTCCTCCTCTTCCTCTTCCGCCTCCTCTCCGCCCCATCCGCGCTGAACCAATGGGACGCGCACAGCCTGACTGCTACCCTCGCCGCCAGCATCCTCCTCCTCTTCCACAGCCACCTCCACGTCGTCCTCCTCCTCCTCATCCTCCTCCTCCTGCAACTGCCACCGTGAAGCAGACAAAAGTGTGGTCTGACTGTGTAGCTCCGTTGCGTCTCCTCCTACCCCCGTCTCCTCTGCGTGCAATGCGTTCTCCCTTATTGCGATGAGGGATTCTTTAAGGACGCATAGGAGCGGGATGGTTACGCTCACTATAGCGTCCTCGCTGCTGACCTTCTTGGTGGACTCCTCAAAGATACGCAGTACATCGCATACGTCTGCCATCCATGGCCACTCGTGGTTGGCAAACTGAGGGAGCTGAGTTGGAGGCACGCGTGGATTATTAATCTGGTACTCCATCAATGCTCTCTGCTGCTCACACACCCTGGCCAACATGGAATAGGTGGAATTCCAGCGAGTCGGCAGGTCGCACAACAGCCGATGTTCAGGCAAATGGAGGCGTTGCTGGAGTTTTTTTAAGCTAGCAGCAGCTACAGTTGACTTCCGAAAGTGTGCGCACAAGCGCCGCACTTTCACCAGTAGCTCTGCCAGGTTGGGGTAAGTCTTTAGAAATTTTTGGACTACCAGATTAAAAACGTGGGCCAGGCATGGTACGTGATTGAGTTCGGCAAGCTCCAGAGCCGCCACCAGGTTACGGCCGTTATCGCACACGACCATGCCTGGTCCTAGCTGCAGCGGCGACAGCCACATCTCCGTCTGCTGCAGTATGGCGTCCCTCACCTCTGGGGCGCTGTGCTTCCTGTCGCCCAAGCTGATGAGCTTAAGCACCGCCTGCTGACGTCTCCCCGCGCCAGTGCTGCAACGCTTCCAGCTAGCGGCTGAGGGCGATGTTAAGGCACAGGAGGAGGAGGAGGAGGAGGAGGAGGAGGGGGGTTTATCAGAACCCATGCTGGCAATCTTGGGCGGGGGTGGTAGGTAGGCCGTCTCTGTTTGCGACCCCGTCCCCGCCTCCACTACATTCACCCAGTGTGCCGTCAAAGAAATGTATCGTCCCTGGCCGCAAGCGCTTGTCCATGAGTCGGTGGTCAAGTGGACCTTTGCGCTGACTGCGTACCTCAGGGCCCGCCTGATGTTACGCGACACGTGCTGGTGCAGGGCGGGGACGGCACTCCGGGAAAAGTAGTGGCGGCTGGGGACGGAATAGCGAGGTGCGGCAGCCGCCATCAGGTCGCGGAAGGCCTGCGTCTCCACAAGCCTAAACGGCAACATCTCCAGGGCCAGCAGTTTGGAGATGTGGCAGTTTAAGGCTTGGGCTTGGGGGTGACTCGAGGCGTACTTCCGCCTGCGGTCGAACGCCTGCGAGATGGACAGTTGTTGGGACGAGGAGTGTGAAGGTGCAGGCGAAGAGGCGGGGGAAGGGGCGGGGGAAGGGGAGGCTGAAGGAGAAGGCCCCAAAGTAGCAGAGGCAGAGGCAGAGGCAGATGTGGAGGTGTCCTGGCTGGAGGTCTGGACCGCAGTGGCAGCACACAACAAAGGGGAAGAGGCAGTGGCAGCAAGACCGGGCGCAGTTTGTATTGCGTTTGCTCTCTCCCACTCAGCCCAGTGCTTGAATTCCAAGTGACGCCGCATGCCTGAGGTGGTCAGATTGCTCTTCTCAGAGCCCCTACTCAGTTTTGAGTGGCAGAGTGTGCAAACCGCGCTCAGTTTGTCATCCGCACAAACATTAAAATATCTCCACACCACAGAAGTACGAGGCCTCGATGGGGGAGCTTCGCGCGACTGGCCGCTGCCGGGAACAGCTTCGGCCCTGCTGGCTGTGGCCTCACTTCTCTGTCTGAACTGTCCTCTGCCTGTGGCCATCCCTCTGCCTGTGGACATCCCTCTGCCTGTGGACATGCCTCTGCCTGTGGACATCCCTCTGCCTGTGGACATCCCTCTGCCTGTGGACATCCCTCTGCCTGTGCTCTGCCTCTTGCTGCCTTTTTCGGTGCTGCGCAGACCACCACCTCTCCACTGCTTTCCTCGCTGGACATCACCCCTGGCCAAGTGGGGTCGGTCATTTCGTCATCCACCAGCTCCTCTTCCACTTCCTCACTCTGCTCCTCCTCCTGCCCACTGGACATTCCAACAGCCTCCCTTGATGGCAACTGCGTCTCATCATCATCATCGCTCATGATAACAGATGCTGGCTCAGGGTCCACATCAGCAGGAGATGGCGAAAACTCCAGTGTTTGGGCATCACTACAAACAAATTCCTCTGCTAGCTCCTGGGATTCTTCCGGCACATCTGAAAAAGGACCCGAAAAGAGCTCCTGGGAGGGGTCAATGGTGGGATGACTCTGTTGGCCAGGTGTGGAGGAAGGAGGGTCAGAGTGAGACTGTGTGGATGACTGGCTGGTGGACAACTGTGTGGAAGCGCTATCGGCTATCCATTGCACCACCTGTTCAACCTGCTCAGGCCTCAACAGCGGTGTAACCCGCCCCCTGCTTAACTGTCCCATAAAGGCAGGGATTCTGGATGAGCGGGATCCTGGCTGATCCTCACCAGCACACATTGTATCCCCACTGGCTTCAACAAGGCCCCCAACAGCATTTCCGCGCCCCCGTCCTCGTCCACGTCCACGTCCTATTCCGCTAGCCCCCCTCCGCATTTTATTTTTTTTTGGTTACAATATTTTGCCTTCACAGCCGTGAAATTAGTTTGCAAGAGAACGCACAGTACAGTTGCCAGTTAAGGCCTATATATTGTATTTTTCAAGGTACACAGCAGTGTATTAAGTGATCAGACGGTGTGTATGAACACCAGTTATGAGAAATTACTTTGCAAGAGAACGCACAGTACAGTTGCCAGTTAAGGCCTATATATTGTATTTTTCAAGGTACACAGCAGTGTATTAAGTGATCAGACGGTGTGTATGAACACCAGTTATGAGAAATTACTTTGCAAGAGAACGCACAGTACAGTTGCCAGTTATAAGGCCTATATATTGTATTTTTCAAGGTACACAGCCGTGTATTAAGTGATCAGACGGTGTGTATGAACACCAGTTATGAGAAATTACTTTGCAAGAGAACGCACAGTACAGTTGCCAGTTAAGGCCTATATATTGTATTTTTCAAGGTACACAGCAGTGTATTAAGTGATCAGACGGTGTGTATGAACACCAGTTATGAGAAATTACTTTGCAAGAGAACGCACAGTACAGTTGCCAGTTATAAGGCCTATATATTGTATTTTTCAAGGTACACAGCCGTGTATTAAGTGATCAGACGGTGTGTATGAACACCAGTTATGAGAAATTACTTTGCAAGAGAACGCACAGTACAGTTGCCAGTTATAAGGCCTATATATTGTATTTTTCAAGGTACACAGCCGTGTATTAAGTGATCAGACGGTGTGTATGAACACCAGTTATGAGAAATTACTTTGCAAGAGAACGCACAGTACAGTTGCCAGTTAAGGCCTATATATTGTATTTTTCAAGGTACACAGCAGTGTATTAAGTGATCAGACGGTGTGTATGAACACCAGTTATGAGAAATTACTTTGCAAGAGAACGCACAGTACAGTTGCCAGTTATAAGGCCTATATATTGTATTTTTCAAGGTACACAGCCGTGTATTAAGTGATCAGACGGTGTGTATGAACACCAGTTATGAGAAATTACTTTGCAAGAGAACGCACAGTACAGTTGCCAGTTAAGGCCTATATATTGTATTTTTCAAGGTACACAGCAGTGTATTAAGTGATCAGACGGTGTGTATGAACACCAGTTATGAGAAATTACTTTGCAAGAGAACGCACAGTACAGTTGCCAGTTATAAGGCCTATATATTGTATTTTTCAAGGTACACAGCCGTGTATTAAGTGATCAGACGGTGTGTATGAACACCAGTTATGAGAAATTACTTTGCAAGAGAACGCACAGTACAGTTGCCAGTTATAAGGCCTATATATTGTATTTTTCAAGGTACACAGCCGTGTATTAAGTGATCAGACGGTGTGTATGAACACCAGTTATGAGAAATTACTTTGCAAGAGAACGCACAGTACAGTTGCCAGTTATAAGGCCTATATATTGTATTTTTCAAGGTACACAGCCGTGTATTAAGTGATCAGACGGTGTGTATGAACACCAGTTATGAGAAATTACTTTGCAAGAGAACGCACAGTACAGTTGCCAGTTATAAGGCCTATATATTGTATTTTTCAAGGTACACAGCCGTGTATTAAGTGATCAGACGGTGTGTATGAACACCAGTTATGAGAAATTACTTTGCAAGAGAACGCACAGTACAGTTGCCAGTTAAGGCCTATATATTGTATTTTTCAAGGTACACAGCAGTGTATTAAGTGATCAGACGGTGTGTATGAACACCAGTTATGAGAAATTACTTTGCAAGAGAACGCACAGTACAGTTGCCAGTTAAGGCCTATATATTGTATTTTTCAAGGTACACAGCAGTGTATTAAGTGATCAGACGGTGTGTATGAACACCAGTTATGAGAAATTACTTTGCAAGAGAACGCACAGTACAGTTGCCAGTTATAAGGCCTATATATTGTATTTTTCAAGGTACACAGCCGTGTATTAAGTGATCAGACGGTGTGTATGAACACCAGTTATGAGAAATTACTTTGCAAGAGAACGCACAGTACAGTTGCCAGTTATAAGGCCTATATATTGTATTTTTCAAGGTACACAGCCGTGTATTAAGTGATCAGACGGTGTGTATGAACACCAGTTATGAGAAATTACTTTGCAAGAGAACGCACAGTACAGTTGCCAGTTAAGGCCTATATATTGTATTTTTCAAGGTACACAGCAGTGTATTAAGTGATCAGACGGTGTGTATGAACACCAGTTATGAGAAATTACTTTGCAAGAGAACGCACAGTACAGTTGCCAGTTAAGGCCTATATATTGTATTTTTCAAGGTACACAGCAGTGTATTAAGTGATCAGACGGTGTGTATGAACACCAGTTATGAGAAATTACTTTGCAAGAGAACGCACAGTACAGTTGCCAGTTAAGGCCTATATATTGTATTTTTCAAGGTACACAGCAGTGTATTAAGTGATCAGACGGTGTGTATGAACACCAGTTATGAGAAATTACTTTGCAAGAGAACGCACAGTACAGTTGCCAGTTAAGGCCTATATATTGTATTTTTCAAGGTACACAGCAGTGTATTAAGTGATCAGACGGTGTGTATGAACACCAGTTATGAGAAATTACTTTGCAAGAGAACGCACAGTACAGTTGCCAGTTAAGGCCTATATATTGTATTTTTCAAGGTACACAGCAGTGTATTAAGTGATCAGACGGTGTGTATGAACACCAGTTATGAGAAATTACTTTGCAAGAGAACGCACAGTACAGTTGCCAGTTATAAGGCCTATATATTGTATTTTTCAAGGTACACAGCCGTGTATTAAGTGATCAGACGGTGTGTATGAACACCAGTTATGAGAAATTACTTTGCAAGAGAACGCACAGTACAGTTGCCAGTTAAGGCCTATATATTGTATTTTTCAAGGTACACAGCAGTGTATTAAGTGATCAGACGGTGTGTATGAACACCAGTTATGAGAAATTACTTTGCAAGAGAACGCACAGTACAGTTGCCAGTTATAAGGCCTATATATTGTATTTTTCAAGGTACACAGCAGTAGTGCCAAATATAGTTTGGTATGTAGCAGAGCACCTAATACACCACTAATGCCTCTCTCTGTCCCTACTCCAGCAGCTATCCCTGAATACAGCAGCCGTTCTCTGTAAAGTCTATATTGTAGTAAGCTATCACTGAAGTCCACTGTAGTAGCCCTGATAAGGGCTTTTAATCACGCTCCTGCCTGTCCAACAGCTAAAATCTGTCTCTCCCTTCTCCAGCCTCTGTCCCTGACTAAGTTCACGCAGCATATGCGTACGAGCAGGAAGAGCTGAGTTTTTAATATTCGAGGTCACATGGTTTTTCCAGCCAATGCATGTAGACGCTGTTTTCGCGCTGCCAGCGTGCTCAGCGTGCCTGTCATACCCCCCCTGCATGGTGATTGGTGGAAAAAGAGCGCCAGGGAAGGTGGGAGGGGAAACGAATTCTAAGTGCGCCATCGCCGTTATACTCGAACAAAATCGAGTACGCCGAATATCGTAGTATTCGATCGAATACCAGCTCGATCGAACACTACTCGCTCATCTCTATTAAGGACTGTTGGATCTGTACTCACAGTCCTGTGAGTTCAAAAACTATGCCTTTTCTGGCAACCCCTTTTACCTTTAAATAACTTATTCATATGTCTTGTTGGCAGTTTGTCTCACAGAGAAGACCAGGGCCTGATGATCAAAAGTATAATTCCACTGCTGTTCCTCTTCCCACAGTAGGTTGGGCGGAGGCCCCCTGGTGGCAAGCAAATGTAACCGCCCAGAAAGATACCACAGTGCGGGTATGGGAATTTGATGGGCAAAAGTGGGCTAGGAAAAAGGTGCCACGGCTTTATCTGGGAAAACTTGGATTTCCTGTTCAAGTTTCTTTTGGGCTTCTGGACGGCTATAGCACAGATCAAGGTGGTATGCAGGGACTAGTTAGAACCCTCCATAACAAGTCTTGGGAGTATAACCAGTTTTTTCCTTCAGGTGGGGATGATGACTGTAAGAATTATAATAATGGGTCCATAACAGAAACCGGTCTAAAATACTCCTGCCAGTTTGTAAGTAGCTTAGGAAGCAAAAGCGGAGAAGGGGAGGAATGGTGCCTTTATAACCAAAGTATAACTGTTACTGCTGCCGCGTATATATTGTTATACCACTTTACCTACAACTACACTTTGCCCGGTGATCTCTATTTTGCCTGTGGAGTAGCCGCATACAAGTGGATCCCTCCCGGAGCATCCGGGACGTGTACCTTAGTGAGATTGACCCCCGCCACTTTTATTCTACCGTATGATAAAGTTGATGTGAATGCAATCCCCAAGCATACCCTTTACCGCAGAGCTGCAGACAACATCCCTAGGCCCAATGGTAAACCTCATGTAGTAGAAATGAGTATCTCAAATAAGTTTTTTAGCACTCTGTTCCTTTATCCGATGGTAATGCAAATGTGGGACAAGTTAGTAGTATCCACAGATTACCTTGATGATCAGATATGGGAAGTGTTAGGTATGTTGAATCAGACTAATGATGTCCAGTCCCAACTCATAATTGTTACTAACCAGCATACCCTAGTGCTAGACTATGTCACTGCCAAAGAAGGAGGAATGTGTCAAGTGATAGGTCCCGCCTGCTGCCATTATATAGGCCCCCAAGGAAACCTTCAAGTACGAGCAGGGATAGAGAAAATGAAGGAAATGCAAGAAAAATGGTTGAGAGAACACAGTGCAGACAAAGATTCATGGTGGGGATATACTTTCTCATTTCTAAATCCCACTAACTGGTTCAAATCGGTCGGTGGGTGGTTGGTGGGAATTTTACAAACAATAATGCAAGTAGTATTGATTATAATAGTGGTATACGCTGTGATTAAGCTTATGTTTATGTGCGCCAACAGGTTCTTACCAAAAGGAGAAACTACCAGGATTATTGAGAAGTCTTGGGAACTGCATCGATACCTGGGAGGGAATCTGGCCTCCGGCTGGCGCTTGGGCCTATCCCAACTGAAGTACCTCTGGGTTAGGATGTCAGTTCCAAGATATCTCAAAATGGGGGAATTGTGAGGGATGAGAATCCATTTTGTATACACTATGTCCTCCATCTTGTGCATATGTGGAAAATTACTGAGCCAGTTTTGCTGAGGGAGTTTTGTGTGTATAAGATAGTTACAAGGCCGAAGTAAGCAGCTCACTCGCTGTCTCGCTCCCCCTCATTTTCTCATCCTTCTTATCAGAGTTTGATGTTCAGGAGAGTTTTGTTTTCTCTTATTCTGGTAGTTTCAGGATTTACAGCTGAAGAATGTCAGCTCTGAGATAAGAAACTTTCTAATTAGTAAAACCTTGTTAGTATAGAGCGGAAATATTACCTTTTATGAATAACCAATCAAATCGTTAGTTTTGATTTCCACCCCCTTTGTGGTGGGCCAGATTTGTCTATGATTATCTGTAGTGTTATAAGATGTATACGTATGAAAAATAAAGGAGAGAGAGAATTTGATTCATCCAAGGTGCATGTGTCAATTTTCTCAATGAGCGCTCATCAACATTAAATTGGGACCCCAGCAATCATAGAGAAGGGGGTTTTGCCCCAACATGTGTCAGGTGTGAGGTATAAAAGATGCAGTGTGTACAGATATATGTGGACGGTCATATATTATGGTTACTGTGAGGTACGTTGGGGGTTGTAGTTAAGGTTCCAGTCAGTTTTAGGGATAGGATTAGCATTAGTGTTAGTATATTAGAGCCAGTATTGGGGTTAGGGGCCAGTATTGGGGTTAGGGGCCAGTGTTGGTGTTAGGGGCTAGTATTAGCATAAAGCTACATTTAGACGACCGAAAGTGTTTAGCAGTCCACAAATTGTGGATCTGCAAAACACATTTTGCAGAACGCACAGTGCCAGCCCTATATAGAAATGCCTATTTTTGCGGACAAGAATACGACATATGCTTTATATTTTTTGTGGGGCCACGGAACGGAACTACGGATGTGGACAGTACATGGTGTGTGTGTCTGCATCTTTTGCGGCCCCATTGAATTGAATGGGTCTGCACTCATTCCGCAAAATTGTGGAACGGATGCAGACCCAGAAATATGGTCATCTGAATGTACCCTTAGGGCCAGTATTGGGGTTAGAGGCAACATTAGGGTACATTCA
>ONZH01010660.1:0-42356 GCA_900303285.1 Rhinella marina
TTTTTTTTTTTTCTGTGAAACTTTATTTTAATGTAACTTTTTTTATCCCACTGGGGGACTTGAAGAAATGATCATTTGATAATATTTCTAGGGCAGTTCCTGGAGTAACTGTTGTCACCATGATTTTTTTCATGGGGCCCATACAAATAGTGCCATACAATGCCTTTATATGAATTGCTACATAATGCCCACATAAAATCAGATGGTGCCCACATAAATAGTGCCATCCAGTGATCCGTTACAGTGACATCTTTGCCCCCAAATTACATTGTGTTGTGTTATTCCAAGCCTCTCCTGACCCGTGCCTTGCACTGTCTGCTTATACAACCAGATAAACATAATGGCTGGGTAGGCCACAGAGTCTCCCTGTAGACATTTAAATGATGCATTTATTATTCAGCTTTCACTGAATGTGTTTAGTAGGAGCCGCTACCGGTACAAGTCAGGATGGTTCTGTCAGCCCTGGCCTAATTGACATCCCTAAGGACAGGGAACGGCATCACAAGCCTGGCTGTTGTCTGGGAAGAAAAGGGATGCAAATGAGTTCTTAACAAGCTCTGCCTCTGATGCCACCAGATGTAAGGTAGCTATCCTGTAAGTTAATGCTCAGCTCTTAAATAAGCCTTGAGACATGACTCGGATATTAAATACGCCAGCACCTCATCTACAGACAGCTGTTTTGGGGGTGATTGCCCCTCATCAGTGCAGAGCAGAAAGTACTGGCTTAACTGGGTGAGAGGCCTATCAGAGTCAGGGGATACTATGTCTCCTTGGGGAGAGAGCACCTTAAAGGGGTTGTCCGAGTTATGAAAAAAAAATATAACAATATATAACTAAGTTAAGCAAGTTGTAGGCAAAAAAATCTATATTTCCACATTTCCCTGGTTCTCTTCTGGTCTTTGTTTACCTTCAGTAATAACAATCTCTGTCCCTCCCCATGCTCTGCTCTGCAAATGCTGCCCTGAGTGACATGTCTGCTGGGATACTCAGCAGCATGTTGTATGTGTAGGACTACAAGTCCCAGCTGTACAATGACACTGCTGATACACACAGGATCTTCCCCCTACCTGCTTTGTTCTTTGCATCTCCTTCAGATCAACTCCAGTGTCAGCTTTGTGTCTATAGGGTGAGGAGAGCAGATCCTGTGTCTCTTTACATCTGCAGCTGCTGTTGTAAAGCCTTCAGTGTGTTCTGGCTGAAGTGGTTAATGTTTTATCTGAAAGAATCCAGGGAGAGCAGATAGCAGGAGCCCAGCAATGCAGGGGGGAGTGGCCAGCACAGTGACGTTTCGTATACAGGCTCTGTGCACGAATACAAGATTAGCCGGGAGGCAAGCTGACATCACAGGTCATGTGACCTTCATTGAAACCTGAGAAACCAGCAGCTTTAGAAGCAGAAAGTGTATGGAAAAGCTGTTGTATTTGACTAGTTAGAAACATACAAAGGACAAAAAAATAACTCGGACAGCCCCTATAATCGGCGTGAGGAGACTTATAGGCCATTCATGCTCCTCTGGAATGTCTCAAGGCTTATTTAAAGAGCTGAACATTGACTTCTAGGATAGCTGCCTTTCATCTGGTGGCATTTAGAGGCAGAGCTTGTTAAGAACTCATTTGCATCCCTTTTCTTCATGAGGAGCATGTATGGTCTATAAGTCTCCTCACATCGATTAAGGCGCTCTCTCCCCAAGGAGAGATAGTACTCCCCCAAATCCTGACAGGCCTCTCACCCAGTTAAGCCAGTACTCTCTGCTCTGCACTGATAAGGGGCAATCACCCTGAAACAGCTGTCTACAGATGAGGTGCTGGCTTATTTATTATCCAAGTCATTTCTCAAGGCCTATTAAAAGAGCTGAAGATTGACTTCTAGGATAGCTGCCTTACATCTGGTGGCATTAGAGGCAGAGCTTGTTAAGAACTCATTTGCATCCTTTTCTTCCCAGAATTCCAGAGGAGCATGTATGGCCTTTAAGTCTCCTCACGTTGATTAAGGCGCTCTCTCCCCAAGGAGAGATAGTAGCCCATATATGGCAGATGTCTTGTACATATGCTGGAGCATTTACTTCTGACAAATGTGCATTTAAGGGGTGTGCAGTGGGTTAATATTGATGACCTACCCTGAGCATAAGTCATTAATATCAGATTGGCAGGGTGCAACTTCCAGCACCCCTACTGAGGTAGTGGTTCTTGTGCAAGTGCTGCTTCCTCTTCAAAATCACCTGTATGTTGTCTGAGCTGTTATAATTTCATCATGGCAGTTTTGTTTGTTGCCTACGCCTCGTGCCACCCCTGATTTGGTATCAAAGCTATGGGCTGAACAACTGCCCATCCAACTGCTATTAAAGCGAAATAAAAGTACTAAAGGCACAATATGAAACTCCTGACTTGGGCACCAAGAGAGCCCCCGATCTGCAGGGAGGTCCTAGATTATAGAATCTATTGACATTTTATTGGGTTTAATTGGATGTTATTATTATTTGTTATTTTAAAGCACCATTAATCTCAGGACACTGTATATATGAAAAGGGTTTACATACTGTACATAAAAACAACTGCAAGAAGTATGAACTAACTTTATGATAGACTGATAGAGGATCCTGCTCATGAAGGCTTTCAGTCTACAAGGAAAAAGGAAGGAGACAGCAGGTGATGGTATAAGCTGCTCAAATGGGCAGCAGGGTTAATATAGGTTGTGGGCTTTTTCTGAAGAAATGGGGTTTCAGATTTCCCTTGAGAGCTTGGATGGTGAAGGTGAGCCTGGTGTGCTGGGGTAGCTAGTTCCAGACTATAGGTGATGCACCTAAGAAATCTTGGAGACAACTTGTGAGGAGCCAACAAGAGGAGAGCAAAGGAGGAGGTCTTATGACTGGAGATTTAGTGTGAGGGGGTATTGCGAGATTAGGTCTGAGATATATGGAGGGAACAGGGTATGGACCACTCCATACCAGCCAGTGAAGGGATTGGCAGAGGAGGAAGGCAGAGAAGAAATGAGGGGAGGGGTGGATAAATCGGTGGCAGAGTTGATGGATTGGAGGTATACGTACATGAGTGTTAGATGGAAGGCCACAAAGGAGAATGCTGCAGTAGTCTAGCCGGGAGATGAGGACATAGCCTTTTTGGTGACTCTGGATTAAGGAAGAGCTGATTTGAGAAATGCTTTTGAGCTGCGGTTGGCAGATAAGGTTAGGATGTTCTGTTTGAAGGACAGAGTGGAATCAAATATTATCCCAGGGCAGTGAACTGAGCAAAGTGTGGAGCAATTAACTGCAACTGATAGATCTGGTATGGGGGGCTGAATGAGATGAGAGCAAAATGATTAAGTCTGTTTTCTCCATGTTCAGGGAAGAGACGAAGGTTGATATAGCTGATAAACAGACTGGGATTCCTGATATCGGGAAGTGACATCTGGGGCACAGAGGTAAATCTGAGTGTCATCCACATAGAAGTGCTACTGCAAGCCACTGGCCTCTATGAGCCATCCCAGGTCAAAGGTTTAGATGGAGAAGAGTAGGGGGTCCCAGGATAGAGCCTTGAAGGACACTGACAGAGAATGGACCGGATGAAGTTGTGGTGTGTGAGTGGGAGACAATGGTTGGTGATATATGAGATAGGTCTAAGAGGAGGAGCACAGAGTAATGTAGAAGACAGAAGACAGGTCTACTAGGAAGAGTAGTAATGATTTTTAGCTTTGACAGCAGAATAGTATCAGTGACTTTGGTTGGGAAGGATTCAGTGATGGGGTCAGAAGACAGATTGTAGCTGTTAAAAAGTGAGCCAATGAGAGGTTGTAGGGCAATTTAAGGTAGCCATGTTTTTCTAGGAGTTTTGATGCAAATGGGAGTAGGGAGATTGGGCAATAACTGGACAATGAGAATGGGTTTAAAGGATGACTTCTTTAGGATTGGTCTAATGGCAGCATGTAAGAAGAAGGTAAGACATCATTGGTTAATAATAGGTTGTAGAGATGGAAAAGAACTAGGATAAACATTGGTAAAGTTCGGGATGAGTTGAGATGGGGTGGGTCAAGTGAATCATTGATGGGGTGCCATTTAGAGAATAGGCTGGAAAAATTTTCATCAGGTATGTTTACATGTTTGGGCTGTGGCTGCAGTAGAGTCCCTTAAAAATATACAGTAAAGCCACAGGTTTTTCCACTTCTCACAATACAGTAGGAAAAGTTAATAGAAATAAAACAGAATAAATTTCATGAAAGAAAAGAATGTACACACATTAACAATGAAATTGCAACACCAAGAAGGAAAAACTGTAGAATTATGAAATCACAGGATCAATGGACATGTTAATGATATGCAAATGATAAAAATGGAAACAAAATATTCAAAACATCTTGATTTATACAGTAACGAGTATGAGCACCACACGCAGAAATACACACATTTACATTCCTTTGCATGCTATCAATGATGTTATTAATGGTTGCCTGAGGAATGTTCTGCCACGCTGAATGCACTTGGGCACTCAAATCATCAAGATCCACTGCTGGCAGCTCCCTTTGCAATTGCCGACCAATAATGTCCAAGGTGTGCTCGATGGGAGACAAGTCTGGAGATACTGCAGGCTGTTCACAGTACCATGAGCAACATGCGGCATGGAGTTGTCCTGTTGAAAAATGGTTACTGGATCAATTTGGAGAAATGGCTGTACCACTGGTTTGTCGAGTTGTTAGTCTACCTAAAATAAAAAGCCTCTTCATGGCTTTGTGCAAGTGGTCTCCAGACCAATCTCCAGCTATCATTGCATCTGAGACAAAAGTGGGACTCATCACTGGAGAGGACAGACCTCCATTCCAACCACCACACATCAGCTCGCAGGGGAGATGTGGGGCCAGAGAAGACAGGAGTGGGGGCGGTGGCTCTGAGGGTGGTGGTAGTCTTCATGGTGGCTAATCCCTCTTCCTAGCGCTTTGCAGGAAACCTCTGGAAATGAGCAGTGTATAATGTGATGGAAAAATAAATCCAGCCAGCAAAGAAAGCAATCTGGAAAATCACAATACATTAGTGAGTGCCGCCCCCTATCATTGAATCCCTCAGATGCCGCATTCATCACTGAGTGCAGCATCTGTGGCTACCAGTTAGGCATTTCAGTGGGTTAATCAAGGTAAAAATATTCATCCTATACATTTTATCATGTAGAGGTTGTTGCAGCCATCTTTATTGAAGACACTACACAACATCTTGCGTGATGCCATGCATCACCGTGAATGAGATTTTGCGCTGTATCTTCAATGTGAGGACCTCTTCACATGCAAATGCATGAGTTGAGTATGTATTTTTTTGTTTTTACCATTTCAGGAAAAATTGATTTGTTACCATTCGTGGCAAAAAAAACATTTTTCCTGAAATTCGGACCAGTCAATTATTTTGACTTCGATTCGCTCAACACTAACCACAGTAGCATAGCATAAATACCATAATAAATATCCCCATAGATTCTATTCTAAAAGTTCTCTACTCCCTGTGTAGAATAACCCCCAATAGTTCTGCCTGTTCATTGGAAGGATGCACAGGTATCTTTTAAAAAAAAATCCACAGCATTTATGATTCGCTTTCTCTAATTTTAATTGATTTTCTGTAGGAAACATACCATAAATTTGAAATATAACCTCGCTTCTTCCATGACCTTGTCTCAGAGTTTCTGGTTTTCTATATAACTTGACTTTTGGCACCGAGTCGTAGCAGCTACAATGCCATATGCCATATATTGGGGAAAATGGATTTTTGTAATGCTTTCAAAAAAAATTTCTTTTAATGACCTTGTCAAAGAAGATGTATGTTTAAAATTACAGGCACCTAGACTGCCCACAAAATGTCATCATTAAACACTCGGCGCTGCGCATGTTTTATATGGTTCAGATCGGTTGTGTTGCATTCTCCACTTAAAGCTGATTCATATATTATT
Organism: Rhinella marina; assembly: GCA_900303285.1. Lineage (NCBI taxonomy): Eukaryota > Metazoa > Chordata > Amphibia > Anura > Bufonidae > Rhinella > Rhinella marina. Next base: position 5,919 of record ONZH01010660.1, read on the forward strand.
CGCTGCTTGGCTGCAAATCATCCCGGAATCAGAGCTGATTATATCAAGTATTGGATTAACTTTACAGAACAGTTTGAATAAGGCTATGCTCAATATCTTGATGCAGTTTTCCATGTGGTTGCATTTTTTTTTTACAGATGAAAGTTAAGTAAATGTATTTCACCTGTAAAAAACAAAACTTCAGGTTGTTCCTATTGCAGTTTTGATTTGCTTTTATAGCACCTCAACCGCCACATGTGAACATACCCTAATATTTTGACAAGGGCTAAATTGTGTTGCCTAGACAACTTGATCAGAGCATCTCCAAAACAGCAGTTCCTGGTATGCGGTAGTTAGTAACCACCAAAAGAGGTCCAAGAAAGGACAACTGGTGACAGGTCCAAGGCTCACCCTCCATGTCTCACAGAAGAGCTACTACTGTAACACAACTTCTAAATTAGTTAATGCTAGCTCTGAAAAGTGTCAGAACTAGAGATGAGCGAACACGCTCGTAACGAGCACTGTGGCGCTCGGCTCCCCTGCGCTCGCATGGGCGCAGGCATCCAGATCTGTCCTCCTCACCCGATGGATCCGGATGCCTGCGCCCATGCAGGGGAGCCGAGCGCTACAGTGCTCGTTACGAGCACGTTCGCTCATCTCTAGTCAGAACACACAGTGCATCTCAGCTTGTGTGGCCACAGACCAGAGTGCCATGCCGACCCCTGTCCAGTGCCAAAAGTGCCTGCGTGCATCAGAAGTGGCCTGGTTTAATGAGTCACATATTTTTACATCATGTGGACTTCCACCACTTAGGCTTTGTTCACATCTCCGTCTGGAGGTCCGGCAGGCTGTTCAGGCACAGAGCAGCCTGCTGGATCCTCTACTTCACCGCCAGATCCCCATTGATCGCAATGAGGTCCGGTGGTGATCTGGCCGATTTCCGGCATAAATGCCCTGGATTCGGCCGGACAAAAACCGTTGCATGTAACATTTTTTTGTCCAGCTGACAGTTGACATTAATGCTGGATCAGGCTACCTGATCTCTGAAATGGAGATGTGAACTCAGCCTAACTGGGAAAGAGCTGGTACTGCATACTGTGATGCCCAACTTGTGGCCCTCCAGCTGTTGCACAACTATAACTTCCAGAATGCCTGGACAGCCTACAGCTATCAGCAGGGTATGGTGGGAGTTGTAGTTTCACAACAGCTGGAGGGCCACAGGTTGGGCATCACTGCTGTAGGCAATGTTCTGCTGGAAAACGTGCCACATACCCCCTTCCTAAACATGGTTGTGGAAATTACATACAAATTTCCTGGTGGATTTCTGAGTGTTTCTGTAACACCCCAGAGTGGTATTACGATTCCTGCACCCTGCTACTGTCTCTAACAGTTAACACTAGTGTTGAGCGAGCATGCTCGGCCGAATATGATATTCGGCTGAGCATTGCGGTGCTCGGGACCACGCGGTGTTCGGGGATTAGCGTGCGGGGAGGTACTGGCATTCATTGTAATGCCGTAGCCATCTTGGCTACTGGCATTACAGTGATTGGCTGGCCGGGAACGCATCATCGGGTGCTATATAGCGTCAGGGAGAAAACTGCATGGCAGGTGAGTTTCCGATTGGAAAAAAAGAGCAGAGTGTAATGAGATTTGTCTGATTTCATTCACTTTTTAGGCAATGTATTACTGTGTAATTTTTCTGCACAAGAATCAGCATGGAAAAAATATACATAATCTGCAACATGTGAAGGTGGCCTAAGGGCTCATGCACATGTACGTGCATGTTGGATTTCTTGCGACTGCCGCGGCGATCCCATTCATTTCTATGGGATCACTGCTGCTCAGCGATCCTGGCCACGACAGGTGTAGAGTGACCAGTGTCACCGTGTAGCCCTTGTCTTAGGGCTCATGCACACAACCGTATGTATTTTGCAGTCCGCTAAAAACGAATCCGCAAAAAATACAGATGACATCCGTGTACATTCCGTATTTTGCGGAATGGAAGAGCTGGTCCCTAATTGAACAGTCCTATCCTTGTCCGTAATGCAGACAATAATAGGACATGTTTTTTTGCGGAACGAAAATACGGACATATGGAAACAGAAGGCACATGTATTAACTTCAGTTTTTTTGTAGACCCATTAAAATGAATTGTTTCGCATACGGTCCGCATAAAAAAAAAAAAAGGAACGGACACGGAAAGAAAATATGTTCGTGTGCATGAGCCCTTAGGGACATTCCAAAGAGCATGTTGACTTGACTGTCGGATTCTCAAGCATCAGTGGGATCAATGGAGACATCACCTTACAACTGACAGGAATTAAAGGATCTAAGACTAATGTCTTGGTGCCAGATTCCACAGGACTCCTTCAGAGGTCTTGTGTAGTTGATCTGTTTTCATAGTAAGTGTAAATCTCTGTGTAGTATTTTACCACAGTCTCACACAGACATTATCAATGTGAACATTGGGGGTCATTTATCAAACTGGTGTAAATTAGAACTGGCTTAGTTGCCCATAGCAATCAGATTCCACCTTTCATTTTTCACAACTTCTTTGGAAAATGAAAGGTGGAATCTGATTGGTTGCTATGGGCAACTAAGGCAGTTCTACTTTACACCAGTTTCATAAACGACCCCCAATTGTTTTCACTGATCTCTAAAGACATATACAATCATATATCTGAAGTCTCTTTGGTTAAAACTTCGTTTGAATGGTCTATAGAGAGTCTTCTCTGTACAGCACCAAAATGTATGGGCCCTGGCAAGGTGAAATCCATTATATTCGAAGTCTCGCGGCCATGGATTTTTAAGCTTGAAAAACATTTTAAAACTTGAATCCTAAGTTGACTTCAGTATGGCTGGTACCTCGGTACTGAAGCCGACTTCGGACTCAAGTTTTACAATTATTTTCAATTTAAAAAATCCAGGTCTGAAGTTATTCACCGAAGTCTCACAAGACTAAGGCCCCATTCAGATGACCGTGTTTCACGGCCGTATACGGACTGTGAAAGCCCGGCCTGTGCTGCCCCAGAGGACGGGAGCGCACGGTGTCATTGGTTGCTATGACGCCGTGCGCTTCCTGAGACCGCCGCCTTACAGTGAAACACGGTCGTCTGAATGGGGCCTTAGGAAATAATGAATTTCACCTTTGCTGAAGCCCATACATTTAAATGCCATATAGAGACGAGTCCTGAGGATAGCTCATCTGTATTTTAGCACTACACAACCCCTCTAAGATCAGACATTTGACATGGATATTGCAATACACAAATCTTCTTTTTCAACCATTTTAATTGATTTGGATCATTGTCTTGTTGCATCACACAACATTTCTTCAGCTGGAGGTCATGGACGGCTTCCCTTAAATCCTGTAAAATATTTTACTACATCTTAGAATTCATTGTTCTGTCAGTGACTACTAGGTGTCCAGGCCTTGGTTCTATAGAACATGCTTTAATACAGTACCATGTGATGGCACACCACACTGAGTGCCTACCTACAGACTCACACCTTCATTCATACAAAGCCATGGCATTGCTAGGACATGCTGCAGTTTATGAAGCAACAGCATGTTTCCCGGTGAGTTTTTGTGTCATTTTTCCCCGTAGGCTTAAGAAGTTGCTGATTTGGGCATCCCTGATCTCTGACAATAAATCTACCTATTCTACAATCCCAAGTGAAATTTGATTTCACTGATCTGAAAATGACATAATGTATTCTCACGTTCTTCCACTGGAGGGCACTCTCATTCTTGAAATAAATTGCTGACATGGAAGGAGCTAGTTTTGCCATGTAACTTATTTGTAAAAGAAAATCTAGTGATTGATATTCATACAATTGGAATTACTAGTTAAAATTCGGAAATAGTTTCATTTGTCCTAAAATTATTGCAATTGCACCAAATTTATCACAATGGCATGTGGCCTTATTAATTTGGTGCAACTAGCTTGGAATGTCACTAAGGCCACAATTTGTATTTTTTTTTTTTTGCTTGTAGAAAACACTATAAAATTCATATTTCTTTGGTTACACATTTTTTTTTACTTTTATTAAGAATAATTACACAATTATTATGGAGTGCATGCCTTTAAATAATTGTGGTGCATCTGTGCAGGTCTGTGAGCCAAAATGAAAATCTTCACCGGCAAGATAGCCAGCTCCTTATTGGAAAAGTGGCCAGAGGGGCGTAAACTTCCAAAAAGTTGCAAAATTCAAGTTTTTTATGACAGTTTTCTGGAATACAAGGGTTGATAAATGTCCCACATGGTATTTATAGGGCATTTTATAGATTCCTACTGACCATTAGGAGCAATTTGGTGCAATTTGCAATTCAGGGCTCTTCTGAACTAATCTCTACTAATGTTCTATGAAATGTGTGTGTTTTATTACATTTCATCAGATTATATTACATTATACTGCAGTACATTGTATTATATGTTACATTACATTATTTCATACATGTTAATGGGTAAGATTTTCCTGCATTAGAAGTGAATTACTGACCTGGCCCTCTCATGGATTGCATCATACCTCACAGACCGGACATTTAGCGTCTGCCACTCTCACGCCACCTCCTCCTCCCATTCCCTCTCTGTTGGTGTCCCACAAGGCTCAGTCCTAGGTCCCCTGCTCTTCTCTATCTATACCTTTGGCCTGGGACAGCTCATAGAGTCCCATGGTTTTCAGTATCACTTTTATGCTGATGACACACAAATCTACCTCTCTGGTCCAGACATCGCCACCTTACTATCCAGAGTCCCACAATGCCTATCTTCAATATCCTCTTTCTTTTCCTCACGCTTTCTAAAACTTAACATGGATAAAACAGAATTTATCATCTTTCCACCATCTTGCACAGCCCTCCCAACAGACCTATCTATCACCATCAACGACTGCACACTCTCCCCTGTTAAACAGGTCCGCTGCCTTGGAGTGACCTTGGATTCTGCACTCTCCTTCAGACCACACATCCAAGCCCTTTCCACCACCTGCCGCCTCCAACTCAAAAATATCTCCCGTATCCGTGCGTTCCTCAACTATGAGTCTGCCAAAGTACTAATACATGCCCTCATCATCTCCCGCTTAGACTACTGCAACATTCTCCTCTGTGGCCTTCCATCTAGCACCCTAGCCCCCCTCCAATCTATCCTCAACTCTGCTGCCCGACTAATCCACCTCTCACCCGGTTACTCCTCTGCCTCTCCCTTTGCCAATCCCTTCACTGGCTCCCCATTCCCCAGAGAATTCAGTTTAAAATACTAACAAATACATACAAGGCCGTCCACAACCTGTCCCCTCCCTACATCTCAGAACTACTCTCCCGATACATCCCCACACGTAATCTCCGATCCTCACAAGACCTCCTTCTCTCCTCCACTCTTATCAACTCTTCACACAATCGCCTCCAGGATTTCTCCCGCGCAGCCCCAATACTCTGGAACTCTGTACCCCAACATATCAGACTCTCACCTACAGTGGAATCCTTCAAAAGAAATCTGAAAACCCACCTCTTCAGACAAGCCTACAACCTGTGACCCTGCTGCTGCTACACTGCCATGACCAGCTTTACCCTCACCTACTGTGTCCTCCCATACCGCATAGATTGTAAGCCTTCACGGGCAGGGCCCTCTCTCCTTCTGTACCAGTCTGTAACTTGTTTGTCCTAGAGCAATTGTCTAGACTATGTATGTAAACCCCTTTTAACATGTACAGCGCTGTGGAATGAATGGCGCTTTAATAATAAAAAATAATAATAATAATAAAAGTCTGCATTGTGTCTTGGTCAGATGAGTGAGGTGAGTGCTGAGCATATCTCGGCTTTCAATGACAATACCACTACAGATAATTTTGTACCTGCAGGGGCATACTTAACATGTGCTGTAGTCAGAAGACTGAGATGAAGGAGCACAGCCCACAGAATACACCAATATTTGGCACAGAATATAAGGGGGATTCACCCTGAACCTTACCAGAGACATCAATGTCAATTTTTTTTTTTAAATAACAGTTTTGGTTTCTGAGGATCCAGATACTGAGAACACAAAAATCGCTGAAATAAAGGGGAAGAAGCATTTATCTAAGTGGTGGGTCCGTTTGGCCGTCTCTCCCCCGGGTAGATGGCTTTAGTGGTGTACAGGCTCATAGAAGATTGAGTTCATACACAGTGTCAGGGCAGTGAGTGTGGACCCACTGTGCAAGTAAACCACTTTCACTTTGGGCTAGTCCTGAGGGAGTTATCCTGGGGATCCGCTTTATCCTCTATACAGGTATCTGGCCTTTGCTGCAGGGGAGCGACCAGGCCGCTACCTCTTGAAATAGTCCTGGTCTGGTTCGCTGCTACCAGGATCATGAAACATAGGAAACAAACAGTGGTCAGGGCAGGCAGAGTAGGTTAAAATCTGAGAAACAGTCCAAAGGTCAGGGAAGCCGGCTCAGGGTCAGTACAGTGAACAGACAGGCAGCAAAAAATCAGGATTCAGGAAACAGACAGAAATCGGTACACAGACAGACAACAGCCCTTATAGTCCTTTTGCTGGGCCTAGCAAGCAGGTGAAACTAACAGGAATTTATTGCTCTGGCAAGGGTAAAACAAACAGCCCAGCATATATAGGAGGACTGATGAGCTCATTAGTCAAACAACTGAACAAACAGCAAAAGGGGAATTAACCAGTGCTGCGGGGTTCAAAGAATACACTCTAATGCAAAATCGGAAAGAGGCCTAACAACCAGGGTACAGCTTGCAGTGTGGCACACAGGAGTCTGGTCCCAGGCAGAAGCTAGGTGAGTGAGCAGATCCAAATACAGACAAAGGTGCCCAGCTTTTTAGTGATTGGTGGAGTCTCAGCACCAGGACCCCTTTGATCAAAGCATCTGGCAGAAAGCTGCCATGAGTTATAGCTGAAATATACACCTGCTCATGGCTGGCAGAAATTTCAATTTGTGGCATATAAACAGCTCAAGGTGGAACAAATTTATTAACACCTGCACATCTAAATAAATTTGTCGCATTTTATTTCACCAGGATTTTTACTAAGACTAGCACCTCAGTAAACCAGCCCCATTGAGGCTAATCGGGTTGGCCCACCATATTTTATTATTACCTATCCACAGCATTGATGAAAAGTATCTCATTAGTTTGAATCTGACCACCAGGAACCCCACCCATCACAAGAAGGGGGTCATGAAGTTCCCAGAGTGAATCAAATAATGGTCATGCATGCATCGCTCCATTCAACTCTACGGGATGATCGAAGAGGAGCATAGTACAGCAAATGTCTCCTGCTGTCTTGTAGTAAAATTAACCACCACTAGAGGAAGCTCAGGAGCATTCTGCTTGTTGCCTATAAGCTTCTTAGTGCCCTCTAGTGGTGGCTGCATTTAAAAGGGTTGCCCCACGAAAAAAAAAATTTAGTTTTCAAACCACCACCTGGATCTGAATACTTTTGTAATTGCATGTAATTATATATTTTGTATGGCTACTGAGTTATTCAATATAATTTATCTGTATAGTGCCACTAAATTTCTTATTTCTTTGACCGCCTCATTAAGAAGGCCGCACATGCTCAGTTTCTTTTTTCACCTTCCTCCTGAGCTGTGATAGGGAGAGCTGAGACACACCTCCTGAGCTGTGATAGGGAGAGCATAGACATGCCCCCTTAGCTGCAGCAGAAAAGACACTCTCCTTGAGCTGTCAGCTTGATATAAACCTAGCAGAGCAATGAATGGGGAGATCTCTGGATCCATGTCAAGTACAGGGCTGGTTCTAGCTTTGTTAGAAAAAGATTGTCATGTACTGACAGCGGGCCCCTGGCACAGCAGCTGCACAATTAGCGTGCAGCTGCTATCTCTGAATGGACATTCAGAAACGTCCATTCAGAGATAAATAACCACTTCCCGGACGTTTATAGTCTATTAGCGGATGGGAAGTGGTTAAGCAAGGCAATCACAGGGCGGACTCTAAATGTTAGACTCTGCACCTTTTTTAAACAGATTGCAATACGCTTCAATAGTGTCCTCTGTAGGATGTGGATTCTTCTGTGCCGGTGATTAAGTTGCTGGGTAAAAATTTCAAATGCAATTCACCTCTACAGAACTTTCACTCTGCACCACTCTCTTTCCTTCTCTTTTGGTCTGCTTTTCTAGTAAAGTTCTTTTCTGGCCCAGGCCTGGCTGGCACCTAATCCACAGCTGGCTCTTCTGTCAGCTCCTACATTGGACATGTGCTTCCTTCATAGTGTCAGACTAGACTCACTGACTGATTACACTAACTAATTAGACTGACTGGAATGTCCTGATTCTTGCTCTCTATTTGGAGAGGGGGACATCAGCCCTAATTAATGGTGGCTGTGTATATGGCCTATTAATACTATGTGCATTTATAATACAATACATGCTTATACCACATAAAAACACATTTGTGAACCCCTTTTTCTGCACTTTTGCACTGTACTGCCACACTGGTCCTCTTTCTGTTAAAGGGTTTTTTTTTTATAAAAGGCACTGAAGCTTTTAAAATATTTTTTTGAAAATCCCATCTTTCCTAAAACCCTCCATTCCTGCACTCCTGCTCCAATCTACCCTACCACTGCAGCCATGGCTCAGTGACATCTTTAGCTGCAGCGATGATGTCCTGTATGTGACAGCTGCAGCCAATCATTGGCCTCAGTGATATACAGCATTAGAGTGCTGAAGCCAGTAATTGGCTGCAGTGGTCACGTGCAGCATATGGGCATGTCATCATTGCAGTCACGAAAACAAAGCTGTCATCCTCCATCTAACCACTTCATTCATGACATTCAGGCCGGGAACAAGGTCTAGGGTAGGCCGAAACACTGACCATTGTCTAGGCACTACTTTGGAAGGAATTAATAAATCAATGTTACTTAACCTAACCATTGGAGTACCGTGGTATCCATATACATACTCTATGAAAAGAAAGCCCACCAGGAAGAATCAGAGCAGTGGTGCTGGAACGAAGGGAGTTCAGAATGGGGATTTTTTTTAAATTATTTTTAGTATTGTCCAATGCCAAAAAAAGGGAAACAAAGCCTTTTAATCAACAGAGCCCAAACCCCCTCTAAAACATTGTTTCTTCTAAGGAAAACTCATTTATTGGTTGTTTGTCACAAGGAAATTCACTATTAGACCAGGCATCATGTCTTGTAGGGCTAGCTCAGCTGAATGTAATATCTGTAAATACTTAGATTTGCTGCTTCATTCTGTAGAAAATGTACTTTCAATCCATATGCATATAAGCAGTTAAGTGCACTGAGGGCAGACATAAGCCACTCTGTGCACTCTTGCTTCCTCTGCCAGCCTAGTCTGGTCTTGGAAGAGGAAGCAGGAGGAACAAGGATCCCTCCCTCAGTGCACTTAAATGCACATTTACATATGGATTAAAGTACATTTTTCTCCAGAATGCAGTGTTGGTAGGACTAGGGCAGGATAGTTCTTGTGTCTCTGACTGTAAATGATAAAGTTGTATAATTGAATTAATTTACTATGCAATTAAAATCAGAAGTGTTCCAATCTACAGATTCACTGTGGAGGATGAACGACTCATGAAGGATGCTGCCTGGAGTATGTCTTCGTAGTCACGGACTGTCATCATTATTTGCAGGCTTGGATGTATGGATCAGCGGGTCCTGATGATAAACTGCGCAGCTAGGCCATAATTTCTTCGAGAAAGTAACAAATCACCTGTATGTTGGATGATACAATCCCTGTAGTTCAGCAGACACAGCCCTCGGAGACTTTATACCAGGTGCAAGAGGTGATTACAGCTGTAAGATGCTAAAGGGGTTCTCTGAGAATTAAAAAAAAAATGAAAATACTTAAATATTACTTCATTATAAATATATTCCCAAATATCTTTCATTAGTTATAATAGCTTGTTGTTCCTACCGTAGGTAGCAATCATCAGGAGAAACAAAATGGCCACCGTCCTATTAGTACACACAAAACCTAATCACACATGAAGAGAAGCTACTTCACAACACTGAGATAAAGAGCTGCCTCATCCTCCTCTGCTACTTATCAGGGATTATAATCCTTAAAGGGGTTCTGCAGTTCTGTAAAACTGATGATCTATCCCCTGGATAGATCATCAGCCTCTGATCGGCGGCGGTCCGACACCCGGGACCCCCGCCGATCAGCTGTTTGAGAAGGCAGCGACGCTGCAGGAGCGCCGAGGCCTTCTCTGTGTTTTTCTCAGGCCCAGTGACGTCACGACTAGTATCACTGGCCTGGGCAGGGCTAAGCTCTGTTAGCTTGAATGGATCTTAGCCCCGCACAGGCCAGTGACACTTGTCGTGACGTCACTGGGCCTGCGGTAAACACAGAGAAGGCCGCGGTGCTCCTGCAGTGCTGCTGCCTTCTCAAACAGCTGATTGGCGGGGGTCCCGGGTGTCGAACCGCCGTCGATCAGATGCTGATGATCTATCCAGAGGATAGATCATTAGTTTTAAAGAACTACAGAACCCCTTTAATACAGTTTAGGGTGCATTCACACGACCGTAAGTGTTTTGCGGTCTGCAAATTGCGGATCCGCAAAACACGGATAGTGGCCGTGTGCATTCCGCAATTTGCGGACCGCACATGGCTAGCGCTATATAGAAAATGCCTATTCTTGTCCGTGCTTGCGGACAAGAATAGGACATGCTCTATATTTGTTGCGGCGCCGCGGAACGGAACAACAGATGCAGACAGCACACAGTGTGCCGTCCGCATCTTTTGCGGCCCCATTGAAATGAATGGGTCCGCACCTGTTCCGCAAAATTGCGGAACGGATGCGGACCCAAAACTACGGTCGTGTGAATGCACCCTTAATATGATCTTCAGCTGAATCTCTGTAGGAATGGAGTTCATGAGGAGACATGAAGTACAGAGAGAACGGACAGGACAGATTGTGATAATGCGGGCTCTGGTAATGAAGACTGCAAATAAGTGCTGCTACCTAATTAGCCACATCCCCACCTCCTCCCTGTACTTCATCTCCTCATGAACATTGACTTGAATGTGTTCCGCGATCCACAAGATATGGAAACAGATAGGACATGTCCTATGTTTTGTGAAATGGAGGCACAGATCAGCTCCTGGGTGCGTCCATGGTTTTTTGGGTCTGTGCCTCCGCACCGCAAAAGGTGTATTTAGTATTTGGTATTTAGGTGTAATTGGCATCATACTGCTTGTAGTGCCTGTATATATGGTAAATGTATAAAGTTTAATACAAACCCTAATTATCCCAATTTAAGCCTATTCCTATCTATTTTATGGTATACCCACAATGTATGTCTTAAAAGCCCAATAGATGTGAGTCCCACCTCTACAACTCACATCTAACTCGAGAATTGGGTCCCATTTGTTGACTGCATTGTATTGAGAGGTGGCTATGCATGCATGGCTGAAGTCAGAACAGCCATAGTAAATGCAGAGTGCTGAACATGGGCAACTACCCATCTATAATCTAAAGATGGCAAACTAGGCATCATTCTTCAGACAGAAGTGTTAGAGGACCTGGATCTATCACCTTTTGTGTGGCAAAGTCTATATAATTGATGGAATGTTGCTATATCCATTACAGTTTCCAACGCACTTCAAAACTTTCCTTTAAAAATGGCAGATCAGTGTTTAGCACTGTTGCCTTTCATTGTTGGGGTCTTTGGTTTATAGCCAACCAAAGACAACATCAGTACAGAGTTTGTGTGTTGGTCTATGTGGGTTTATGTGAGTTTCCCATGGAGAACCTAGCGTCCTCCCACACCAAAAGTGCAAGTACAAGTAGGCCTGTGTGTGCACTTCAGTTAGAGAATTTAAATTGTGTGTTGACTAATGTGAGAGATGGTAATCTCTGTATAGTGCTGTGGAATATGTTGTTGCTATATCATTATAACATAAGTGTAAGAGGTAGAAGTGAAGAAGCCTGGGACAACCGCCCACAAACTCTTAATCTGCTACTTATCTTCCTTTACCACTCCAGTTAGTAGAGCTAATGCTACCCCTAAGCATTCACCAAAGTCTGCTGCAAGGCTGGTTGGATTTATCTTCTAGGGACCCAGGTTACATCTGTGTAGCTAGGTGGCAGAAAACTGGTGCAAGCTCATAAGTAGTAACTCTATAAGAGAAAAAGAAGTGGCAGGAGAGAAGTACAAGCCAGAGTCAACACCAGGAATCTCGGTGGGAGCTATATGAGTAGATAAGGGGGTTAATCTAGAGACAAGCCTGGGTCAGTTCACCAAGAGACACAATTGAGACCAAATCAGCAGACAATAGGTTAATCCAGAGACAGTTCATGAGAAATTGTAAACAGGAGTACAAAGTAGCACAATGCACAAATGAAGTAACAAGAACTAGGACAAATAAGAATAGGCACTGACATACAGCAAATACCAGTCTTAAATCCCCCAACTAGCTCTGGGATTGGACGCCGAGCCAGAAACCTGATTGGCAAGCTGTTCAATCTCACAGATTGGTCAACTAGCTGGGGCTTGGTTGGTTGGACTGGCAACTCTCCAAGAACAGCTGTGCGCTTGATCGGGCTTGGTAAATGCCTTAAAATAGCTATTTTCTTTGGTCCTGTGCCCAGTACATACAGTTATTGGTTTTAATTGGAGCAGCTGACATGCTCCCACTTCGCTGTACATCCTCCTACCCTCCTCTTCCGGACTACTCCCAATAACTATGCGCCTCTTCGGACAAGAAATTTGGTAAAGGCTGAATGGTGTGGTAAAGACCATATGGAATCAGTCCTGTACAGCCAGGCGGTGGGCATGTGCCGTGGCATTGTATTTGACCCCTCTTTACACTGTATCTCTACAACCGGCTTGTTTAAATTGCCTCATTTATATGGTGCATAATACAAGACAAGCTGTTTAAATACTTCCGAGATTTACCGAGTCAAAAAATCATTATTCGGATATCCATTTAAATTAGGAAATTGTTTCTCCCCCCACCCTTCTTACTGAGGACTGCTTACAACTGCTCATAGATGATCTTAAAATATTACTGCGCCAATCTGACAGAGCTTCTCCTCCATTCAGCCATCTCATCTTGATAAATGACATCTAACCACCACTAACCTGCTCAACAGCCTCGCATTCCCTTCAGTAAATGTTCCTTTTCTCAATTATTAATGGCTTCTCGGGGGAAAACAAAATGCTCTTCCAAACACTTGCTTGTTGCTCCAAGGGGAGAACCTCTGTGCTTTCCATTTCTCTGAAATTGAGTCTTGTAGTGTCAGGGATTGTGTAAAGACCTCTCGCTTCCTCCTCTTACTCACAAATTGAACTAATATTGGTTTTAAGCGTCTTCGGAGCCATTTATGACAATTTGCACATTTGTAAATGGATTAGTGTTTTGTAGGCTCAGGGAGAGCAGCATCTGGCAGCGAGGGACTTCATAAAACGTACCGCAGAACATGTGCATAATTGATGTCAAAGGAAGGGATTTGGCTTCTTTTCTAAAGGCTGTAACACTGGAAGCATCTGGTCGTCTTCTGTAATAATGTACTAAATGTAAACCACTAAGAAAGTGACGGCCTCTGGGTTTACATTTCTTTTAAATTATTTTTAAAAGAATTTTCCACTGTGGCCAGCCCTGGATATTGGGCACCACTATCAGAAGCTGCCAATTAGGGTCTCTAATTGGCAGCTTCCGAGAGTGGTGCCCATTAGCTGTACAGAAGCATCAATATTAAATTGTTGGAAGGGTCTCCAGCTAACTAGGTCATAGGATATTCAGCTACTGAGACCACTAGCAACCAACTATAGTGCCTCCACAGGGTAAATGAAGCATTACACAGTTCTCGTTGAAATCATTTGCATGATAAGTCCTCCAAAACATAAAGAGACTCTTCATAACCGCTCTCCAATCAAGATAATTGAGGGAGGTTTCAACAGAGGTTCTTCTTCTTTAGCTAAGAATTTCCTAACAAAGTATTTGAAAATCTATTATAAAATATACAGTAATGTCCCCCCTACAATAAATTATACAGATTTTTTTTATTTGCACTTTGTATTTGTGTAACCAGTTTTCTTAAGGCCCCAATAAATATTAGTGGGTCAAACCCACTGGAAATGGTGGGTATGACTTACATTCTAATGTGTATGGAGAGCAGGGGTGCACCTAGCCTTTCTGCAGCCTGTGGCAATAACGGAAATGGCGCCCCCCCCCCCTTCCCATGCCAATTTCTTAACCTAACCCCTTTGCCACAATGAATGTGTAGGGGGGAGTTGGGAGGGATACCTGCTGGCCGGACAAACATTTGTCTGACAGTTATAGAAGGTTTATGGAAACCTTTAGGTTTTATTTGGTGTCAAGGAAATTCTTGGTGACTTCTAATAATTTACAGTAGTGGCCACATAATCCCATGGTTAAGGTTCCTTTTTTGTTGTATAGAGTTTCAAATCCCCTTGTAGCCATAATGCTGGATGCTTACTACATACGTTCCTCCATACTGCCACCACTGTACTTGGCCTACTCAAGTCTCAATTATTTATGCTGCAAGGGGCACAAAGACAGCAGAGGCTCCTTGCAGCCAAACGGGCAATTGCCAAGCAAGAGGTCTCTTTATTTTTAGGAATCTCTGGGTAATCAAATATTAGGACACCACATTTCTATATGTTAAATTATATCTCAACTATATCTGATAACTTACTGTTTAGAGAAAGCACTTTTATAAGAGGTTTAGTTCTGCGTGTGGCCCATGACCCACTTATAGAACTCCATTTGTGGAATGAAGAGGCAGTCATGTGGCAATGAATTTGTAACAGACTTTACTCTAACAGGGTTACTATGCTTGATGGTTACAGTCTCAGCAGGTACAAGAATTGGTAGTTACTAAGTCTATTAAAGGCACATAGCTTGGCGGTTTCTAGAAGCAACAGCTTCCAGGGCACACATTGTATTGGTTACAGTCACTCTTTGAGGGCTTAAAGCATGTTGGTTACAGTCTCTCTTTGAAGGCATACAACATATTGGTTACAATCTCTCTTGGAGGGCATATGGCATATTGATTACAGTCTCTCTTTCGGGAGGTACAAGAATTGGTAGTTACTATGTCTATTAAAGGCACATAGCTTGGTGGTTTCTAGAAGCAACAGCTTCCAGGGCACAAATTGTATTGGTTACAGTCTCTCTTTGAAGGCACACAACATATTGGTTACAATCTCTCTTGGAGGGCATACGGCGTATTGATTACAGTCTCTCTTCGGAGGCATATCGCGCATTACGTTACACTTGCAATCCTTCCAGGGACATCTACAATTAAGGGCTCTCCTCAGAATTGGCTGTTCCAAGTAAGGCTGGTTCTGGTCAAGACAACAGGGCAGTGGTTCATCACATACCCCGTAGAAAATGAAGTTCAATTTAGACACACCTTTGCTAAGGGGATGCGGTTTAGGACTGTAGATGTTTTATCTCAACTACCCCCTTACAAGCCCAACAGGAAATTTGCCAACAAAAGGTCTCTTCATTCTACGGATTAGTGGGGAACCAAATATTAGGACCCTACAGTCCAATATGTGGAATGATGATCATAATTTTGAGAAAACATCTGGACAGGATACATTTTTGACTGCCTTGAGCGGCCACTAGGGGGAACTTACTACATAAGGCTACTTTCACACTTGCACTAGGCGGACCCTGCTGGCGCAAGTGTGAAAGTAGCCTAAATTTATACAACCCCCATTGAAATCAACAAGAAATTTTCAACCAATTTTCTTATATAAAAGCAAATGATAGGTGCAGCTACATATGGTGTGTCCACTGATTATATATATATATATATATATACACATATATATATATATATATATATATATATATATATATATTTTTTTAATATATATTTTAATTAAATTGTAAGGATATTACTTTTTATTCCAATCTAAAATCTCTCACAGTCTGTACAGTTATTAACATGGTGTGCCTTTAAGGCTCCTTCAAAATAGTGAAGTACTTGTCTACTTTTGACTTTGGGCGAGTGACTTGTGAGATTAGATCACGTTCATCCATCCAGTATGTAATCAAGTATTTTAATTAGTGCTACATACAGTCAATTTAAATCTAACCTACAGTCAATGCTGCACATTTTAAACCCCAGTATATCAAGGAGTGAAATATAGTATAACGATTATCTAATCATGACTATAATAAAATAACCTCATAAATTATTATGTCTTCTAATTTATGTCAGCGCTCCACTTACAAGAACGCTCCTTTTCAATCCTTGCTGGTGGAATAAACCTTTAAATGAATAATTTTAGTGTCTGCAAAGGTTATGCCAACTGAGCTGTGTTTTTTTGGCACAGCGTGATTTGCAGCTTCACTCTGGGAAATATGCTTTGAGAAAATACACGGGACAGTAAATGACTAATTATTAGAAATGCAAATTCTAAACAGTTCACATCTCACCCACATAATTTCTGCTGCAAGTCAAAATGTCACACAGCATTTCTTGGAGCTGTATGCTGACCTGGATAGAAGGAAATAATCTATTTAGGAGTTAAGCAAGTCACAAACATCATACTTTATTTTCTGTCTATCTATCTATCTATCTATCTATCTATCTATCTATCTATCTATCATCTATCGATCTCATATCTACCTATTTATCATATCTATCGTATTTATCAATCTCATATCTATCTATCTATCTATCTATCTATCTATCTATCTATATATCCTATCTATCTCTATCTATCTATCATCTATTTATTTTTCTAATATCTATTAATATCTATCTATCTATCTATCTATCTATCTATCTATCTATCTATCTATCTATCTATCTATGCCTATAGACAGGTGCCATCTTTAAAGGGGCTTTCTGACACTTTTTAAATGATGACCTATCCTCTGGATAGGTCAGTATCTGATCGATAGGGGTACGACACCCGGGACCCTCCCAATCAGCTGTTTGAAAAGGCTCCGATGCTCCTCAGCTTACCCTAGGATAGGTCATCAGTTTGAAAGAGTCCCCTTTAAAGTTTTGACTTCCGCAGTACATGTACGAGAAATTTTGGGAAGGAGTTAAGCTTTAATGTAGCTTTTGAACCAAAATTCAAGTGTGGATCATAAGAAAGTATTAAGAACAAGCAATACTTCTCCTGTTTTTGAATCTACTATTGGCCGTGGTTTCAAAAACTCAATTAAAAAATTGAACATGTGGCCATACGGTAATGCTGTGTTTACACGGCCTGATTGGCAGATTATCGGGGACAAAACATACTTACGAATGCTCATTCCCGCCATTCTGTCCATCTAAAGGTGCAGCCGATCACCCGATGAGCAAACAAAACACTCGTTCATCAGGTGAAAATGTCGTTCGTGCACGCACATAAATTATCATTTTTGGGCAGCAGATCGTTCGGTCTTAACAGTGATCTGCTGCCCAGAAACAATGCAGCTGCATGAGGATGAGTGATTGTTCATTCTCATACTGTGGAAGTGATTGCTGCATGTAAATGCAGGTCTTCGCCCCTCTGAACGAGCAGCCAGTTGTCGGGAAGAAACGATAATCGGCTATAAAACCACCATTAGACTCTCCGTACACACAAAGCCTATTCTACTCCCCCTGTTTATAATATAGAGGTATGATAATGGTCCCTACAGTTGTAAAATATCAGCTGTAAATGGACAAAAATGGGTTTAAGATCCTAATCATAATAATGCATCGATTATCTCAGCAGAGCTCCTTCAAGTTCCAGGATGACCAAGTTGAAAAGACTGTACGTTGGGACCATAAAATTAGTAATTGGTTCCATCCAAAGCCCAAAAATGTCAATGGAAACTAAGAAAAAATGAAGCGTAAGGCACAATAAGCAAGACAATAAGCGGAGACAAAAGTCCTGCATGCACATCTTTTGTCTCCGCTTCAAAAATCTTCCTCTGAGCGGAAACCTAATGGACCCCATTATAGTCTATGGGGCCCGTAGGCTCAGTTCGGCTCAGTTATGTGCTGAATTGGTCCTTCCCATCCTCCTGCTCCTATAACGGAGCATGAGAACTGAAAGGCTTAACATTGATGTGAACTCAGCCATGCTATAAATCGTTTTCTATATAGAGGACCAGGCCTTCTTCAGGATCCTATACAGTACAGACTGTATACCAGAAAAATAAAATAGAACCACCCTCACCTCCAAAGGAATAACTCTTCTGGACACAGGTAGCATACAGAACATGTAGTACTGCTCTGTACTGTACAGTGGTGCTAATAGACATCTAGTGTTACGCTGTAGAGAAGCCGTACGCTGAATGTGGTTTCTACTTACAATGGCAAAGGAATGACCATTGTAAGTGCTTGAACCCTTCAGAACTTGCTAGAGTTCTAAATACATTTGACCCAAAACTATAACAGATTTTCACGTAAATCCTAACAGTAGATAAAGATAACCAAATCAAAGAAATGAGTCAAACATATTAGACATACTCATTTATTTAATTAGGAAAAGGATCAAATATCACATGTCAATGAGTGGCAAAAATAAGTGAACCTTTAAGATTAGCAGATAATTTGAAGGTGAAATTAGAGTCAAATGTTTTCAATCAATGGGATGACGATCAGGTGTAAGTGGACGAGCTGTTTTATTTAAGGAACATGGATCTATCAAAGTCACAACCCATGTTTGTGGAATTGTATCATGGCACAAACATAGGTGATTTCTGCGGACCTCAGAAGAAGAGTTGTTGATGCTCATCAGGCTGGAAAAGGTTACAAAAGCATATCTAAATACCAATCCACAGTCAGATTGTATACAGATGGAGAAAATCCAAGACCATTATTAACCTCTCCAGGAGTGGTCAACCAAATAAGATGCCAAGAGCAAGTTGTGTAATATTCTGCAGTGTCACAAAGGAACCCAAGGTAATCTTTGTGCAACTAAAGGCCATTCTCACATCCCACCATTAGGAAGACACTAAACAACACTAGTATACATAGTAGGATTGTAAGGAAACAGCCACTGCTTTCCAAAAAGATCATTGCTGCCCATCTGCAGATCACTAAAGATAACCTGGACAAGCCAAAAGGAACAATGTTTTGTGGACGGATGAGACAAAAGTAGAACTTTTTGGTTTAAATAAGAAGCGTTATGTTTGGCAAAAGGAAAACACCACTTTCCAACATAAAAACATCCTATCTATTAAACATTGTGGTGGTAATAATATAGTTTATGTCTGTTTCGCTGCATCTAGACCAGGATGGCTTGCCATCATTGATGGAACAATGAATTCTGAATTACACCAGCAAATTTTAAAGGAAAATGTCAGGACATTTTTCTGTGAGCTGACTCTCAAGAGAATGTGGGTTATGCAGAAGACAACGACCCTAGCTAAACAAGTCGTTCTACCAAAGTATGGTTAACCGTTTCCAAACCAGCACCCTACATTTAAGGCGCTGGTCTGGACTTTGTAGATGGCACCCACTGGCATTCCTCTCTTTGGCCTGGGGCTGGTGACAGGCCATGGCCAACTCCGTATCGCTTCTATCTTATTCATCTGGGGTTTGATAACTCAACGTCCAATGACACCCCTTGAGTATCGTGCTTCCTCCGAGATGACTTGTCGCCGAGCCTCGGGCACCCGGTATGCCTTTAACCGGACTTTCGCCTGGGGCTCTGTGACAACACCATGCCAGATTATGGAAGTATGTCCAGGGAGGTCCGAGAACACATCCGTGTACCGACTAATGAACCCCCAAGGCTCTCAGCAACACGTACCATGGCAGCCATTTCGCCTGCAACAGATAGAGGCACTGGAATCTCTTTCCTTAGACATACAGGCTGCGGGTTGTTCTCAACACAAGTCTCCCTAACTTTGGAAGGCTTTAGTAAGTTTACATGGTAGACCTGCTCCGGCTTCCGCCGACCTGGCTGGTGTACCTTGTAAATTACGTTACCTACTTTCTCCAATATCTCATAGTAGGGCCCTTGCCACCTAGCATGGCACTTACTGTCCACAGGCGGCACAAAAACCAAGACCCGATCTCCTGGGCTAAAGTTCCGGACCCAAGGTGCTTGATTATAGACCCTTGGGACCCTTATAGGCCTCTTGGGTTGCTGAGCTGCATTCATATGCTCCCTACCTATTCCATTCAGTGGGGCTGTTTCCCTCTCATCCACCGGAGTGGCTGTCACCCCTACCGCTGGCCCCTCTGTCTTGGGTTCCCTATGTTCTAGCACCCCGACTGAGCCAGGCCTCTCCACTGAAGCTTTCCCTATCTCTTGGGGATCAGTAGATATAACAGCTGGCCACAGGGCTGGGAACAACGGAAAGTCTCTTCCTATTATCAACTCATGGTGCAGGCTTGTGGCCGCTGCCACCTCATGGATCCGCCTGCCGGCAACCGTGTTTAGATATACCAGAGCAGTGGGGTAGTCTTTTAAATCTCCATGTATACTGAATACACCAACTTTCCGGCCAGTAAACTCAGTGGGTTGCACCAGAGTAGCCTTCACAAGGGTCACCAGACTCCCCGAGTCCAGCAGAGCCACCGCTGGAGTGACTCCTACCTCCACCTGACACAAATGTTTGTTATCAAGAGTCTCTGGAGTGTCTGATGCACACACCTTTCTGGCATAGAGTGACTGTCGGTACCCAAAGTTTGTGTCCGTAGGCTCAATCAGGTGGGGACAGTCGGCCCTTACATGGCTGAGCTCATGACACTGCCAGCAAATTATCGGGTCCAGATCCCTAAAGGGCATGTCCCAAGCGGTCTTTCTCAGCTCTGGCCGTCGGGTCTGGGGCGGGGATTTTCTGGGTTTTATTACTCCCTTCCCTAGAGCCCCCCTCTGGAGTTCCTCAGTAGTGCCATACTGCTCTATCAGGTCCACCATCTCCAGGGCACTAGCAGAGGACACATGGCCAACCCAGCGCTGGAGGGGTTGTGGCAACGCCCTCCAGAACTTATCAGTCACAACACGGTCCAGCATGGCAGCAGGATTTAGTACCTCGGGCTGTAGCCATTTCTGCACCAGGTGCACAAAGTCATAATACTGTAATCTTGTTGGCTTAGTGGGGTCAAACTCCCACTGATGTACCCTGATGGGCCCAAACCAACACATTCACCCCTAGTCGCGCCAGGATCTTACCCTTTACTTTGTTGAAGTCCACCGCTTGCTCAGCCGACAAATCAAAGTAAACCTGTTGGGGCCCAGATGTCAGGAACGGAGCAATAAACTCAGCCCAATGGTCTTGGGGAAGACCCTCCCGCTCTGCCACTTTCTCAAACATCGCCAGATAGGTCTCGACGTCATCCGTTGGAGCCATTTTAGGGATCACTGTGCGGACTGCTTTCCGGACATCGTGGACCCCCTGAGATTCTCCTTTCTTCTGTAAGGCCATCACGTGTTGCAGCAGCAGCTCATTTGTTTCTTGCTGTCGCTGATTAGCCTCCCCCTGTTGCTGGCTAGCCTCTAGCAGTTGCCGGTTAGTCTCCTGCTGTTGCTTGTTAGCCTCCACAAGGGCTTTCACTACAGCCTCCATCTTGTCCCATGACACTGGTTGAAATTTAGCTGGCTTAATCCAGGACATACAACAGTGCCCAGAAAAAAAAAATTTTGGTTTTGCGTCAGCCTTGATGCATATGCCCACTCCAATCCACCAATTGTGGGGATTCGCTTTGGTAGGCAGGGTGAGCGGATGCAGAACAGAGGCACAAAAACAGTTCTCAATCCAACTGCAGTGTTTTATTCACACATACAGGTATAACAGCACATCAAAAAGCACCTAAGTTGAAAGTCCTGGTGTTCATTCACACCATGCTGCATAAGGAGTCCATACAAAGATCCATAATAGATAAAAGTCCAAAAACATAATCCACCTGTCCTCCCAGACAGGTCTCCAGCCTTCATCCAGGCACAAACCTTCTCTTTTCACTCTGCTTCAGTTTGGCTGGGTTTTAACACCGTTTGGTGTCAGCAAAGCCCGGACTGGCACCTACAATCCAGTGTGCTTGACCTCACCTGGCTGTCAATCAGTCCAGCAGCACATGCTGGGAGGAAAATACCTTCCATCAAGCAACAGACCTTTCAGTGTGTCACAATATATATATATATATATATATATATATATATATTTATATATATATTATATATATTATATATTGAAACTCATATATTATATAGGTTCATTACACGCAGAGTGATCTATTTCAGTGTTAATTTCTTTTAATGTTGATGATTATGGCTCGTACATCTAATGAAAAGTCAGTATCTCAGAAAATTAGTCTGTCACACTCTAATCAGCTAATCGATACAACATATCTGCAAAGGTTTCCTAAGCCTTTAAATGGTCCCTCAGTCTGGTTCAGTAGGCTACACAATCATGGGGAAAACTGCTGACTCGACAGTTGTCCAGAAGACAGTCATTGTTCACAGTGTGCTGTATCCAAGCATATCAATGGAAAGTTTAGTGGAAGGAAAAAGTGTGGTAGGAAAAGGATGCACAAGCAACAGGGAGAACCGCAATCTTGAAAGGATTATCAAGAATAGGCAATTCAGAAATTTTAGGGAGATTGACAAGGAGTGGGTGTGGCTGGAGTCAGTGCTTCAAGAGCCACCACACACAGACATATCCAGGACATGGGTTACAACTGTCACATTCCTTGTGGCAATCTACGTCATAAGCGTCTTATCTGGGTAAGGAGAAAAAGGACTGGACTGTTGCCCACTGGTCCAAAGTCCTGTTTTCAGGTGAAAGTGCATTTTGCATTTCATTTGAAAATCAAGTTTCCAGAGTCTGGAGGAAGAGTGGAGAGGCCCTCAATCCAAGCTGCTTGAGGTTCAGTGTGAAGTTTTCACAGTCAGTGATGTTTTGGGGAGCCATGTCATCTGCTGGTGTAGGTCCACTGTGTTATATCAAGTCCAAAGTCAGCAAAGTCAGTCAGGAAATTTTAGAGCACTTCATGCTTCCCTCTGCTGACAAGCTTCATTTAGATGCTGATTACATTTTCCAACAGGACCTGGCATCTGCTAACATTGCCAAAAGTACCTATACCTGGTTTAATAACCACAGTATCACTGTGCTTGATTGGCCAGCAATCATGCCTGACCTAAAACCTCATAGAGAAACCTGGGCTTCCATAACACCTGAGCAGTGCCACAGACTGATCGACTCCATGCCATGCCACATTGATGCAGTACTGATTGCATGTACTGTACAGTCTTTTCAGTAGGCCAACATTTATGTATTAAAAATAATTTTTTTATTGCGCTTATATGATACTCAAATTTTCTGAGATTCTGAATTTTTGTTATTCATTGGTTGTAAGCCAAAATCATCAACATTAAACGAAATATACACTTGGAATGGATCACTCTGTGTGTAATAAATCTATATAATATATGAGTTTCACTTTTTTGAATTAATTACTGAAATAAATGAACTTTTCAATGATATTCTAATTTATTGAGATGCACTTGTACTGAACCAGGTGCTTGTGCTAAACAGTATTTGTTGAAAGTAAAAATAAATGAATAAATAAAACAAAATCATGCAAATCACTTTTTAACCCCTTCAGGGCCCTGCCATTTTTTACTTTAAGGACCTGGCTGTTTTGTTTTTTTTTGTGGGCACTTTTACTTATGTAATCCATTCTGAGATTGGTTTCTGGTGACACATTGGACATATGATAGTGACAAATTTGAGTCCATATGTTTCACCTTTATTTATTTAAAAAAAAATATAGAACATTGAAAAGAATTTGCAATTTAAGACAGATAGTAATACCTCATAAAATAGCTATTATTTAACATTTCCCATATGTCTAATTTATGTTACCATCATTTTGTAAATGTCATTTTATTAGGACGTTAGGACATTTTCCAAAACCCACGTTTTTAAAGGACCAAGTCTGTTTTTAAGTCACTTTGAAGGGCTTACATGATAGAAACCACCCATAAATGACCCCATTTTGGAAACTACACCCCTGATTTTACAAACTTTAACCCTTTAGGTGTTCCACAAGAACCAAAGGAAAATGGAGGTGAAATTTCAAAATGTCACTTTTTTTTGCAGATTTTTCATTTTAATCAATGTCTCCTGTAGTGCAGAAAGGGTTGACAGCTAAACAAACCTAACTTTTTATTACCCTGATTCTGCAGTTTACAGAAACACCCCATATGTGATCATAAACTGTTGTATGGACACATGACAGGGGTCATAAGGGAAGGAACATAATATGGTTTTTGGAGGTCAGATTTTGCTGGAATGGTTTTCAAGAGCCATGTCACATTGGAAGAGAAACTGAGGTACCCCTACAGAGCAAACCCCCAACATGTGACTTCATTTTGATAACTACAACCCTCATGTAATTTTTGAGGGGTGTAGTGAGTACTTTGATCCCTCAGACGTTTCATAGAATTTAGAAACACGTGGCTGAGAAAATGAAAAATTACCTTATTTTTCGCTTTATAAGACTCACTTTTTTCCCCCAAAAGTAGGGGGAAAATGGCACCGCATCTTATAAAGCAAATACTAGTGAGCGCTTCCATTATGGAAGAGCTCACTAGTATGTATAAGGTGCCAGGAGCGGGGAAACATACTCACCCTCCTGCACTGCAGCTCCGCTCCGGGTCCGGCGTCCCTATATCTTCTCCTCCTTGCGCTGCACTGTCCTGACCTCATACAGCATCAGGACGTAGTGCGCGCACTCTGACCTGACGCTGCACGCAGTCAGGTGACAGTGCAGCGATGGCAGGAGAAGACAGAGGAGTGCTGGACCCAGAGCAGAGCCACAGCGCAGGAGAGGTAAGAGAGTTTTCTATTTTGTTCTGATGGGCTGATCTGAGGTCTGATGGGGGCACAGTGGGCTGAGCTGAGGTCTGATTGGGGCACAGTGGGCTGATATGGGGGCACAGTAGGCTGATCTGAGTCTGATGGGGGCACAGTGGGCTGATCTGAGGTCTGATAGGGGCACTGTGGGCTGATATGGGGGCACAGTGGGCTGATCTGAGGTCTGATGGGGAAGAGTGGGCTGATATGTGGCACAGTGGGCTGATATGGGGGCTTATGGGCTGATCTGAGGTCTAAAGGGGGCTGAGTGGGCTGATATGGGGCTGATATGGGGGCTGAGTGGGCTGATTGACTGATTTGAGGTCTGATGGGGGCTTAGTGGGCTATTATGGGGGCTGAGTGGGCTGATCTGAGGTCTGATGGGGGTCTGATGTGATGTCCTGAAATTTATGGGGGGTCTGATATGAGGTCTGATGTAAAATAGTTTTTTTTAATTTTCCTCCTCTAAAATCTGGGGTGTGTCTTATCATCGGGTGCTCTTATAAAGCGAAAAACACAGTAAAATTTTTCAACTAAAAAGTTTGTTTAGCTCCAGATTTTTTTTTTATTTTTACAAGAGTTAATAGGACAAAAAGAACCACACAAGTTGTTACCAATTTTCTCCCGAATACAACAACACCCCATATGTGATCATAAACTGCTGTATGGGAACACAGCAGGGCTCAGAAGAGAAGGGGCACCATATGGCTTTTGGAGGGCAGATTTCACTGGAATAATTTTCAGGCACCATGTTACATTTGAAGACCCCCTGATGCACCACTACAGTAGAAAGCCTCAAAAAGTGACCACATTTTGGAAACTACACCCCACCATGAAATTTTTGAAGGGGTTTTATGAGCACTTTGGCTCTACAGGCGTTTCATAGAATTTAGCAACAGTTGGCCATGAAAATCAAAAGTTACATATTTTTTTCTGTCTTTCTTTACTTATGGTTATGTACATCCGCATAGTTTTCATATCATGCAGGATGTGTCTATTATTTTTGTGTCAGTGTTTTTGTGCCCCTGCACATTGTGACACCAGCAGCACAGTGGCAGACTATGCACTGACACACTCTCTACTGGTACCACCCAGTTGCACCTTTATTCATGAAGTTCTACCAGGAGTAATAGAGGAATCCTTACATTTATAAGAAAAGATGCTCCTGAATTCTTATTGCATGGGAAATAAAAGTGGTTACTATAGCAGAGAGTCTGTCACCTCTCCGGCCATTTTAGCAACTACTTGCATTCCCAGTGTAATAACAATTCTGAAGCATCTATCCTTACGACTCTATGACTGTTTTATTCCTGCTAGAAGTTTACAAATAAATGGCCAGCAGACTGCAGTAAAGGTACTGCTGGATGTTACCAGTAGCATCTGGTGTCAGATTGTGTGGAGACACTCCCCAACTGGTAACACCCATCTGTACTTTTACTTCAAGCTGCTGATAATTTATTCATAAATTTCTAGTAGAAATAACAGAGGAAAGGCACAACATAGAGCCATAAGGACAGATGCTCCAGCATTATTACATGGGAAATGCAGTTACTACAACAGACATGTCTGAAGATGTAAAAGGTCCTCCTTACGTTTCATTTCCTATTCTTGAGGGTACGACCACACCGCCAGGGCGACAGTGGACCCTAATTAAACTAATAACAATGCAGATCAACTAAGCATTGCAGTCTCATTAGTTCAATTAGGGCCCACTGCTGCCCGTGCTGCTGTTTGGTACCCGACCGCAGTGCGTCTGTATTATAGCTGCGGTACGATCATTTCCTGTAGATCTACCTTAACATAGGCTATAAATATTTGATCAGTGGGGCTCTGACTCCCAGCGCCCCGATGGGCTGAATGATTGGCTCTTCATTGTATACTCAGGTACAGAGCTGTACATAGCGGTATGGCTATGTCTGGTAATCCAGCTCAGTCCCATTTACTTGGCGCTGTGGTTAAGCAGTGAAAGTTACTTGATCGGCACAGGTAGTGGACGTTGAACTGCCGATGATTGAATAATGCTGGCCTATTCTAAGAGTGAAAATTATAGGGGTTACCCGATTAAGACAACATATCCCCTATATACAAGATCGGGGGTGCGTCTTATTAGCTGGGATCTGTTTGCTGGGGCCCCCGAGCACAAGAATGGAGCGCCTTTCTGAATGGAGTGGTGGTCAAGCATGCATGCTGCTGCTTCATTCAGCTCTATGGGGCTGCTGCAGGTAGCTGAGTGCTTGTACTTGGCTGTCTACGGTAGTCCCACAGAGTTAGGTTACATTCAAATGACCGTAAATGTTTTGCGGTTCACAGATGCCGGCTATGTTCCCTTTTTTGCGGACCGCACATGGCCGGTGCTATATAGAAAATGCCTATTCTTGTCCACAATTGCGGACAAGAATAGGGCATGCTCTATATTTTTGCTGGGCCACGGAACAGAACTCTGTTCCGTGAGCTGTCCACATCTTTTGTGGCCCCATTTAAATGAATGGGTCCAAACCAAAATTGCAGAATGGATGCGGACCCATTCATACGGTCGTGTGAATGTACCCTTAAACGGAGTGGTGGACACATATATGTGACCTCTGCTTCATTCAAGCGGGGAGCATGGTGATCGGTGGGCGCCCCAGCTGTCAGACCTCTGCCCACTGGCGTACCGCCCATAGAGGCAGACTACGCAGTTGCTATGGGGCCCGTGAGCTGAAGGGGCCCGGCAAGGCTGAATGGCCCCGCCCCCTTTCCAACCTGAGTAAACAGCACGAGGCTGAAGTTGGTTTCTTATTCGGCCAGTTTCTTATTCGAGGCTGAAGTTGGTTTCTTATTCGTCAGTTTCTTATTCACATCATTTTTAATTTTTGGTTTTATTTAAGAATTTTGAGGACACCTTATCAAGAGTACAATAAAAAGTTGCAGTGAACCATGCTTAATGTAAATCAGTTGAAAGCAGCATGAAAATCCCAAAGATGGGCACAAAATTGGCATCTAAGTGGGCACAATGAAAGTGTGATTTAAAGAGTTAAATGAATTCGGGCCAGAAATCTCGCACTGCCGACATACAGAGGGTGATGCCCCACATCAGATACAGTTCAGTTCAGCCTGGCCCGAACAGGTTTTGGGCATGAAAACTGGCATCAAAGTGTGTAGACAGGCACTTTTCTCTGATTTGAATAAGTAACTGATGTTTTTAAGGGGTTAAATGAATTTGGGCCAGAGATCTCACACTTCCAACATACAGAGGGTGATGCCCCACATCAGATACAGTTCAGTTCAGCCTGGCCCGAACAAATTCTGGGCATGAAAACTGGCATCAAAGTAGGTAGACAGGCACTTGTCTCTGATTTGAATAAGTAACTGATGTTTTTAAGGGGTTAAATGAATTCGGGCCAGAGATCTCGCACTTCCAACATACAGAGGGTGATGCCCCACATCAGATACAGTTCAGTTCAGCCTGGCCCGAACAAGTTCTGGGCATGAAAACTGGCATCAAAGTGGGCAGACAGGCACTTTTCCCTGATTTGAATAAGTAACTGATGTTTTTAAGGGGTTAAATGAATTCGGGCCAGAGATCTCACACTGCCAACATACAGAGGGTGATGCCCCACATCAGTTACAGTTCAGTTCAGCCTGGCCCGAACAAGTTCTGGGCATGAAAACTGGCATCAAAGTGGGCAGACAGGCACTTTTCCATGATTTGAATAAGTAACTGATGTTTTTAAGGGGTTAAATGAATTCGGGCCAGAGATCTCGCACTGCAACATACAGAGGGTGATGCCCCGCATCAGATACAGTTCAGTTCAGCCTGGCCCGAACAGGTTTAGGCATGAAAACTGGCATCAAAGTGGGCAGACAGGCATTTTTCCCTGATTTGAATAAGTAACTGATGTTTTTAAGGGGTTAAATGAATTCAGGCCAGAGATCTCGCACTGCCGACATACAGAGGGTGATGCCCCGCATCAGATACAGTTCAGTTCAGCCTGGCCCGAACAGGTTCTGGGCATGAAAACTGGCATCAAAGTGGGCAGACAGGCATCTTTCCCTGATTTGAATAAGTAACTGATGTTTTTAAGAGGTTAAATGAATTCGGGCCAGAGATCTCGCACTGCCGACATACAGAGGGTGATGCCCCACATCAGATACAGTTCAGTTCAGCCTGGCCCGAACGGGTTTTGGGCATGAAAACTGGCATCAAAGTGGGTAGACAGGCACTTTTCCCTGATTTGAATAAGTAACTGATGTTTTTAAGGGGTTAAATGAATTCGGGCCACAAATCTCGCACTGCCGACATACAGAGGGTGATGCCCCGCATCAGATACAGTTCAGTTCAGCCTGGCCCGAACAGGTTTTGGGCATGAAAACTGGCATCAAAGTGGGCAGACAGACACTTTTCCCTGATTTGAATAAGTAACTGATGTTTTAAAGGGGTTAAATGAATTCGGGCCAGAGATCTCACACTGCCGACATACAGAGGGTGATGCCCCGCATCAGATACAGTTCAGTTCAGCCGGGCCCGAACAGGTTCTGGGCATGAAAACTGGCCTCAAAATGGGCAAACAGGCACTTTTCACTGATTTGAATAAGTAACTGATGTTTTTAAGAGGTTAAATGAATTCGGGCCAGAGATATCGCACTGCCAACATACAGAGGGTGATGCCCAACATCAGATACAGTTCAGTTCAGCCTGGCTCGAACAAGTTCTGGGCATGAAAACTGGCATCAAAGTGGGCAGACAGGCACTTTTCCATGATTTGAATAAGTAACTGATGTTTTTAAGGGGTTAAATGAATTCGGGCCAGAGATCTCGCACTGCCGACATACAGAGGGTGATGCCCCGCATCAGATACAGTTCAGTTCAGTCTGGCCCAAACAGGTTTTGGGCATGAAAACTGGCATCAAAGTGAGCAGACAGGCAATTTTCCCAGATTTGAATAAGTAACTGATGTTTTTAAGGGGTTAAATGAATTCGGGCCAGAGATCTCGCACTGCCGACATACAGAGGGTGATGCCCCGCATCAGAAACAGTTCAGTTCAGCCTGGCCCGAACAGGTTTTGGGCATGAAAACTGGCATCAAAATGGGCAGACAGGCACTTTTCCCTGATTTGAATAAGTAACTGATGTTTTAAAGGGGTTAAATGAATTCGGGCCAGAGATCTCGCACTGCCGACATACAGAGGGTGATGCCCCGCATCAGATACAGTTCAGTTCAGCCTGGCCCGAACAGGTTTTGGGCATGAAAACTGGCATCAAAGTGGGCAGACAGACACTTTTCCCTGATTTGAATAAGTAACTGATGTTTTAAAGGGGTTAAATGAATTCGGGCCAGAGATCTCACACTGCCGACATACAGAGGGTGATGCCCCGCATCAGATACAGTTCAGTTCAGCCGGGCCCGAACAGGTTCTGGGCATGAAAACTGGCCTCAAAATGGGCAAACAGGCACTTTTCACTGATTTGAATAAGTAACTGATGTTTTTAAGGGGTTAAATGAATTCGGGCCAGAGATATCGCACTGCAGACATACACAGGGTGATGCCCCACATCAGATACAGTGGAGATCAGCCTGGCCTGAACTGGTTTTGGGCATGAAAACTGGCATCAAAGTGGGCAGACAGGCACTTTTCCCTGATTTGAATAAGTAACTGATGTTTTTAAGGGGTTAAATGAATTCGGGCCAGAGATCTCGCACTGCCGACATACAGAGGATGATGCCCCGCATCAGATACAGTTCAGCCTGGCCCAAACAGGTTCTGGGCATGAAAACTGGCATCAAAATGGGCAGACAGGCACTTTTCCCTGATTTGAATAAGTAACTGATGTTTTTAAGGGGTTAAATGAATTCGGGCCAGAGATTTCGCACTGCCGACATACAGAGGGTAATGCCCCGCATCAGATACAGTTCAGCCTGGCCCGAACAAGTTCTTGGCATGAAAACTGGCATCAAAGTGGGCAGACAGGCACTTTTCCCTGATATGAATAAGTAACTGATGCTTTTAAAGGGTTAAATGAATTCGGGCCAGAGATCTCGCACTTCCAACATACAGAGGGTGATGCCCCACATCAGATACAGTTCTGTTAAGCCTGGCCCGAACAAATTCTGGGCATGAAAACTGGCATCAAAGTGGGCAGACAGGCACTTTTCCCTGATTTGAATAAGTAACTGATGTTTTTAAGGGGTTAAATGAATTTGGGCCACAGATCTCGCACTGCCAACATACAGAGGGTGATGCCCCGCATCAGATACAGTTCAGTTCAGCCTGGCCCGAACAGGTTCTGGGCATTAAAACTGGCATCAAAGTGGCCAGACAGGCACTTTTCCCTGATTTGAATAAGTAACTGATGTTTTTAAGGGGTTAAATGAATTCGGGCCAGAGATCTCGCATTTCCAACATACAGAGGGTGATGCCCCACATCAGATACAGTTCAGTTCAGCCTGGCCCGAACAAGTTCTTGGCATGAAAACTGGCATCAAAGTGGGCAGACAGGCACTTTTCCCTGATTTGAATAAGTAACTGATGTTTTTAAGGGGTTAAATGAATTCGGGCCAGAGATCTCGCACTGCCGACATACAGAGGGTAATGCCCCACATCAGATACAGTTCAGTTCAGCCTTGCCCGAACAAGTTCTTGGCATGAAAACTGGCATCAAAGTTGGCAGACAGGCACTTTTCACTGATTTGAATAAGTAACTGATGTTTTTAAAGGGTTAAATGAATTCGGGCCAGAGATCTCGCACTTCCAACATACAGAGGGTGATGCCCCACATCAGATACAGTTCTGTTAAGCCTGGCCCGAACAAGTTCTGGGCATGAAAACTGGCATCAAAATGGGCAGACAGGCACTTTTCACTGATTTGAATAAGTAACTGATGTTTTTAAGGGGTTAAATGAATTCGGACCAGATATCTCACACTGCAAACATACAGAGGGTGATGCCTGGCATCAGATACAGTTCAGTTCAGCCTGGCCCAAACAGGTTCTGGGAATGAAAACTGGCATCAAAGTGGGCAGACAGGCACTTTTCACTGATTTGAATAAGTAACTGATATTTTTAAGGGGTTAACTGAATTCGGACCAGAGATCTCGCACTGCCAACATACAGAGAGTGATGCCTCACATCAGATACAGTTCAGTTCAGCCTGGCCCGAACAGGTTTTGGGCATAAAAACTGGCATCAAAGTGGGCAGACAGGCACTTTTCCCTGATTTGAATACGTAACTGATGTTTTTAAGGGGTTAAATGAATTTGGGCCAGAGATCTCGCACTGCCGACATACAGAGGATGATGCCCCACATCAGATACAGTGGAGATCAGCCCGGCCCGAACTGGTTTTGGGCATGAAAACTGGCATCAAAGTGGGCAGACAGGCACTTTTCCCTGATTTGAATAAGTAACTGATGTTTTTAAGGGGTTAAATGAATTCGGGCCAGAGATCTCGCACTGCCGACATACAGAGGATGATGCCCCGCATCAGATACAGTTCAGCCTGGCCCAAACAGGTTCTGGGCATGAAAACTGGCATCAAAATGGGCAGACAGGCACTTTTCCCTGATTTGAATAAGTAACTGATGTTTTTAAGGGGTTAAATGAATTCGGGCCAGAGATCTCACTCTGCAAACATACAGAGGGTGATGTCCCGCATCAGATACAGTTCAGTTCAGACTGGCCCGAAGAGGTTCTGGGCATGAAAACTGGCATCAAAATGGGCAGACAGGCACTTTTTACTAGACATAGTAGAGGCACCAGGTCTCTGAGATAATGTCAATTTAGAGACCATAAAACTTTCACAAGGCTTATCTGCTGTAAGATAATGAAGGACTTGTTTTCAAGGTCTGTGATAGTCGTTGTTTTTTCTCTCATCCCCCGATGTCACTGCTGTTATTGTGTGTGTATATATATATATATATATATATATATATATATATATATATATATAAATATATTTCTTCATCCATTCTTATAGTTCTCCTGATGAAGGGTCTGAAGCTCGCTATGTAACATTATTACTTCTATTTCTGTTAGGTTACTTTCACGCTAGTGTTGTTCCTGGATCCGGCGGGGCTCAGCAAAAACGCTTCCATTACTGATAATACGACCACCTGCATCTGTTATGAACGGATCCGGTTGTATTATCTTTAACATAGCCAAGACGGATCCGTCATAAACTCCACTAAAAGTCAATGGAGGACGGATCAGTTTTCTATTCAGGTCAATGTCTGCTCCTAAAAAAAAAAATGAAAGTATACATGAGATCTGTATAATCGTATACACTGTGATGGTACTGTATAATCATATACATGAGATCTGTATAATCGTATACACTGTGATGGTACTGTATTAGGCCGCATCGGTTACTTATTCAGATCAATGAGAAGGGGCTATTTGCCCACTTTGATGCCAGTTTTCATGCCCAGAACTTGGTCAGGAAAGGCTGACTTCAACTGTATCTGATGCGGGGCATCACCCTCTGTATGTTGGCAGTGCGAGATCTCTGGCTCGAATTCATTTAACCCCTTAAAAACATCAGTTACTTAATCAAATCAGGGAAAAGTGCCTGTCTGCCCATTTTGATGCCAGTTTTCATGCCCAAAACCTGTTCGGGCCAGGCTGAACTGAACTGTATCTTATTCGGGGCATCACCCTCTGTATGTTGGCAGTGCAAGATCTCTGGCCCGAATTCATTTAACCCCTTAAAAACATCAGTTACTTATTCAAATCAGGGAAAAATGCCTGTCTGCCCAATTTGATGCCAGTTTTCATGCCCAGAACCTGTTTGGGCCAGGCTGAACTGAACTGTTTCTGATGCGGGGCATCACCCTCTGTATGTCGGCAGTGCGAGATCTCTGGCCCGAATTCATTTAACCCCTTAAAAACATAAGTTACTTATTCAAATCCGTGAAAAGTGCCTGTCTGCCCACTTTGATGCCAGTTTTCATGCCCAGAACCTGTTCGGGCCAGGCTGTACTGAACTGTATCTGATGCGGGGCATCACCCTCTGTATGTCGGCAGTGCGAGATCTCTGGCACGAATTCATTTAACCCCTTAAAAACATCAGTTACTTATTCAAATCAGGGAAAAATGCCTGTCTGCCCACTTTGATGCCAGTTTTCATGCCCAGAACCTGTTTGGGCCAGGCTGAACTGAACTGTTTCTGATGCGGGGCATCACCCTCTGTATGTCGGCAGTGCGAGATCTCTGGCCCGAATTCATTTAACCCCTTAAAAACATCAGTTACTTATTCAAATCCGTGAAAAGTGCCTGTCTGCCCACTTTGATGCCAGTTTTCATGCCCAGAACCTGTTCGGGCCAGGCTGTACTGAACTGTATCTGATGCGGGGCATCACCCTCTGTATGTCGGCAGTGCGAGATCTCTGGCCCGAATTCATTTAACCCCTTAAAAACATCAGTTACTTATTCAAATCAGGGAAAAATGCCTGTCTGCCCACTTTGATGCCAGTTTTCATGCCCAGAACCTGTTTGGGCCAGGCTGAACTGAACTGTTTCTGATGCGGGGCATCACCCTCTGTATGTTGGCAGTGCGAGATCTCTGGCTCGAATTCATTTAACCCCTTAAAAACATCAGTTACTTAATCAAATCAGGGAAAAGTGCCTGTCTGCCCATTTTGATGCCAGTTTTCATGCCCAAAACCTGTTCGGGCCAGGCTGAACTGAACTGTATCTTATTTGGGGCATCACCCTCTGTATGTTGGCAGTGCGAGATCTCTGGCCCGAATTCATTTAACCCCTTAAAAACATCAGTTACTTATTCAAATCAGGGAAAAGTGCCTGTCTGCCCACTTTGATGCCAGTTTTCATGTCCAGAACTTGTTCGGGCCAGGCTTAACAGAACTGTATCTGATGTGGGGCATCACCCTCTGTATGTTGGAAGTGCGAGATCTCTGGCCCGAATTCATTTAACCCTTTAAAAACATCAGTTACTTATTCAAATCAGGGAAAAGTGCCTGTCTGCCCACTTTGATGCCAGTTTTCATGCCCAAAACCTGTTCGGGCCCGGCTTAACTGAACTGTATCTGATGCGGGACATCACCCTCTGTATGTTGGCAGTGCGAGATCTCTGGCCCGAATTCATTTAACCCCTTAAAAACATCAGTTACTTATTCAAATCAGGGAAAAATGCCTGTCTGCCCACTTTGATGCCAGTTTTCATGCCCAGAACCTGTTCGGGCCAGGCTGAACTGAACTGTATCTGATGCGGGGCATCACCCTCTGTATGTCGGCAGTGCGAGATCTCTGGCCCAAATTCATTTAACCTCTTAAAAACATCAGTTACTTATTCAAATCAGGGAAAAGTGCCTGTCTGCCCACTTTGATGCCAGTTTTCATGCCCAAAACCTGTTCGGGCCAGGCTGAACTGAACTGTATCTGATGCGGGGCATCACCCTCTGTATGTCGGCAGTGCGAGATCTCTGGCCCGAATTCATTTAACCCCTTAAAAACATCAGTTACTTATTCAAATCAGTGAAAAGTGCCTGTCTGCCCACTTTGATGCCAGTTTTCATGCCCAGAACCTGTTTGGGCCAGGCTGAACTGAACTGTTTCTGATGCGGGGCTTCATCCTCTGTATGTTGGCAGTGCGAGATCTCTGGCCCGAATTCATTTAACCCCTTAAAAACATCAGTTACTTATTCAAATCAGTGAAAAGTGCCTGTCTGCCCACTTTGATGCCAGTTTTCATGCCCAGAACCTGTTCGGGCCAGGCTGAACTGAACTGTATCTGATGCGGGGCATCACCCTCTGTATGTTGGCAGTGCGAGATCTCTGGCCCGAATTCATTTAACCCCTTAAAAACATCAGTTACTTATTCAAATCAGGGAAAAGTGCCTGTCTGCCCACTTTGATGCCAGTTTTCATGCCCAAACCTGTTCGGGCCAGGCTGAACTGAACTGTATCTGATGCGGGGCATCACCCTCTGTATGTCGGCAGTGCGAGATCTCTGGCCCGAATTCATTTAACCCCTTAAAAACATCAGTTACTTATTCAAATCAGGGAAAAGTGCCTGTCTGCCCACTTTGATGCCAGTTTTCATGCCCAAAACCTGTTTCGGGCCAGGCTGAACTGAACTGTTATCTGATGCGGGGCATCACCCTCTGTATGTTGGCAGTGCGAGATCTCTGGCCCGAATTCATTTAACCCCTTAAAAACATCAGTTACTTATTCAAATCAGGGAAAAATGCCTGTCTGCCCACTTTGATGCCAGTTTTCATTCCCAGAACCTGTTTGGGCCAGGCTGAACTTAACTGTATCTGATGTGGGGCATCACCCTCTGTATGTTGGAAGTGCGAGATCTCTGGCCCGAATTCATTTAACCCTTTAAAAACATCAGTTACTTATTCAAATCAGGGAAAAGTGCCTGTCTGCCCACTTTGATGCCAGTTTTCATGCCCAAAACCTGTTCGGGCCCGGCTGAACTGAACTGTATCTGATGCGGGACATCACCCTCTGTATGTCGGCAGTGCGAGATCTTGGCCCGAATTCATTTACCCCTTAAAAACATCAGTTACTTATTCAAATCAGGGAAAAATGCCTGTCTGCCCACTTTGATGCCAGTTTTCATTCCCAGAACCTGTTTGGGCCAGGCTGAACTGAACTGTATCTGATGCGGGGAATCACCCTCTGTATGTCGGCAGTGCGAGATCTCTGGCCCAAATTCATTTAACCTCTTAAAAACTCAGTTACTTAT